>VZTY01006803.1:329874-504460 GCA_013400935.1 Turnix velox | reverse complement strand
GAAAGAAGTTGTTTCCTGTGAGATGGTGAGACACCAGGACAGGCTNTTTCCTGTGAGATGGTGAGACACCAGGACAGGCTGCCCTTCTCTGGAGGTGTTCAAGGTCAGGCTGGATGAGGCATTGAGCAAACTGGTCTAGTGGGAGGTGTACCATGGCAGGGATATTGGAACTAGATTGGAACTAGATTGGAACTAGATGATCTTTAAGGTCCCTTCCAACCCAAACCATTCTATGATTCTATGACTGCTGAGATTAGAGGGCAAAGTTAGAATGAATCAGGAAATAAGAAGTGAAGATGATGAGTACAGGTTACGAGATGGTTTCTCTTTTCCCAGAATCCTCTCTTTAGAGAAGATATTGGTAATGTGGGGATAGTTTATGATTTTTTGTGGTTTTTTGTGTTTGGGTTTTTTTTAAGTGAAAAGGGATTATAAGAAAAAAGACCTTCTAGGTCTGAAAAGATTGTGCTACAACAAAAGGCTTAGTGAATATGGTCAAAAATAAAATTTGAAAGTGATCTGTCTGTAATTTGTAAGAAAATACACATATTGATGTCATTTTCTTACTCAGCAGCAAGATCAGAAGCAGGTGAATTTTAAAACTGAAGAATACTTTTTACCAGCAGTGAAAAATAAGCCATGAAGTAGCTGCTCGCAGTTCAATGGCCATATGTAACAGATGAACTATTCAAGTTAAGATCCATCCTAAAATGCTCGAATTTTAAACCAAATGCTAATAATCAGCTAAATAATTGCAGACTGGATAAGCAAATGCAAATAATTGTGAGGAATCAAGTGGCATATACATGGTGCATATTACATATCACACAAAGCAAGTTGTTCCATTTGCTTTGGCTTCTGCTGTGAGTGCTAGTATGATAGTATTATTTTACTAGAATTTGACAGTAGATCTGGTTTTAAATTTTGAGAGATAATAAATTTAGAAACATACTCGTTTCCATTTAAAGTGAAATTTAAAACACTCTGGCAACACATTTGTGAAGAGACCTATTTCACTACTTACTCTTAGCATCAAATAACTTCTATGAATTGATATTGACAAGGTTATTGATTATGATCCTGTTTCATTTATCGTTGTGAACTTGAAGATACACGTCCAAATTATTCTGGTTTGTATTTCTTTAAGGTGACATATTTTTTTCAAACAGCAGCTTCCTTTCAGCATTTTAATCTCTTAACCAAGGAGACAGACTTTTCTTAAATTAGAGCATCTGATCTGCAGTGTGAAGTTCCTGTTGTCTGTAGAAGATAGGGCAGGCGATCAGTACCTCTCTAACTGGCCTGGAGATAGAGCTAATACAATCATTTGCCTTTCTTTGGTCTTTTAAATGAGTGCAGGCACCACAAACACAACCTCTGGGCTTGTGAATCCTAGCAGTATTTTAACAACCAGATATTTTTCATTTTGAGCAGCTATCAAAGCATAGTCTGAGGTCTGTTTGCCCAGCTGAGGGTTTTGCTTTTTTATCAGAAGGATAAATCTTGTGTCAGTGAAATGGACTGTGTCAAATGTGGTCTGACACACACTAAGTAAGAAGTAATGCTCTCCAGGGCATGCCTCCAGCACCTGAGAAATAGGATATATTGTAGGAAACATGCCCTGAAGTGTAGGATTTTAATCAGAGACCAAAGATAAATTTTATGGACAAAATCAAAGGTCAGTGAAATGGCTCAGTGTTTTTAAAATCCTATTTTGGGATAAATGAAAGCGTTTTCCATCCTTTGTGTGTCAGAGGCTCATTTGCTTCAGAATCAGCTAAACTTCAGTTAAAGTGTTAAGACTCTGCCAGGTTTCATCAGATGATAACTTTGATTGTCTTTTTCATTGGCTGAATTCAGTTTCACATATGAAAGGAGCCAAACTGGTAACTGAAAACTCATCTCTTTTTGGTCCCAAGTTTTAAATCAATTTACATAAAGATCAAAAAACTTCAATTAGATTTAAAGCTCAACTCAGGAATGTAGTTCTACATGTGTCAGTCTAAGGGACAGCTTGATTGCTCAAGATGACCTTAACCTATTAATTTTCAAAGAAACTTAAAGTCTTCTCCAGAGGATTGAGATATCTACCTCACCTCAGCAACCCTCTCTTATCCTACTTGCTGCATATCCATGTCTTCATTTCCCTAAACACTTCTGCAAAATATTGTCCCAAAGACATTTCTCTAATGGATTTAACTACCTGCTTCTTAGCTTTTTTTTTATTTCTGTGTGGTTTACCACTCCCAAATAAAAGTAACAAAGTGCAGTTCAACAGTTAAGGGATGAGAACAAATATTTAGAGCACACAGTTTTAAATATACTTGACTTAGATGGGGGCCTAAGTCCTAAAGACATTCATGAGACTTGACACCAAATTCATCTACACTTCACTGAAAATCTTCACTACAGTTAAAGGGTAATAGTGTTACATTTAACTAGGAAACCACAATGATCTAAAATCACAACTCATCTTCCTTCCATTCTTCTAGATGCTGGACAAATGCCACTTGAAGTTTTCAAAGGCACCTGTTGTTAAGGAACTTTTTTTTTCCCACTGTCCTGACCTGCTAATTCTGGCTATAATTTTCTTCAGGGAGACCTCATAGTGGCCTCCCAGTACCTGAAGGGGCTATGGGAAAGCTGGGGAGGGGCTGTTTGCTAGGGCATGGAGCCACTGGATGAGGCACAATGGTTTTAAACTAGAGCAGAGCAGGGTTAGATTAGACACTTGGAAGAAGTCCTTCCAATGAGGGTGGTGAGACACTGGAAGAGGCTGCTCAGAGAGGAGGAGGAGGCAGCCCTATCTTTGGAGACATTCAAGGCCAGGCTTCATAAGACTCTGAACAACCTGATCTAGTGCAGGATGTCTCTGTTCAGTGGAGGAGGCTAGGGCTGGATGACCTTTGAAGGTTCCTTTCCAACTCAACAGATTCTGCCATTCTATTATTGTTGTCATTCAAATGAAATCTGCTGATAACTTCATTATACTTTCACTGGTGCTAATTTACATTGGGGATGGATAGCTAGTTACAGCTATACAACTATTAAGACAAATGGGCATCCTGCTACCTGTGCTGTCCTCAGAGATGCCTTTGCACTGGTAAGTGCAGAACTGGGTGTGAAGCAGAATTTTCTCTGAGAGATACTGCCTTGTTTGCTCTGAAACCTTTTAAACTGCTAAATGCAAAGGGTTCATAGCCACAGAATCACAGGTAACTCTGATTGGTTGATATGGTGATTCCTGTTTCTATGAAGCTCATCTATTACAGGCCACCAGAGTCAGCCTTGCAATATCCCTTTCCCTTGAAGTCCTCCCCCAAGTGCTAGAGAGTAACATTTCTTTAACTCATTTTCATCACATTATCCCTCTTTCAGGGTAGCTCATAGTCAAGATGTGGATGTAAAGAAGGTTGTTTTTAAGGACCCAACCTGAAAAACAGCAGGTGAGTTTTGACGTTCACAATCCTGAATCCTGTTTGTCTAGAGGTGGTGACAAACTAGTTCTATTTCTGAATGTGGGGTCAGTTCAAAGCCTTGGCCTTTCAGTTAGGCTCTTCTAGCCAGTGGATACCAATAAACATCTTTGGAGGAGGAATGGGCTCCTGTTTCACACCCAGAACCATGGAGATGAACCCCTGGAGATTTCAGAGCTGATCCAAGCTGCCCAGTAGGTTCTTGTCACAGTGCTGCCACCACAGCACTGGGCAACACAGGGAGCTTGCGTAGCTGCAGTGCACCAGGGCTGTGGATGATAAGGATTAGAGGAACAATGTCCTAGAACTTCTCCTTTCTCCTCCCACCTTGAAACTAGTTTAGAAACTTTAAAATTCAGCAATTAAAATACAAATCCAATTAACTTTCTCATTGGCAAATGTAAACCTCACTCTAACATTTTATTTCAGTGCTCAAGATATGTCTCAAAATGCCCCAAAAGCTTTTACCCCTTTCCAGTTACCCTGGTACACCAAGAAAGAGGAAGACACATCTAATCTTTGGTGCACTGCCAGCACAGGAGGAGCCAGGTACAGAGATCATGAGGCCCTTCCCCCCTGAGTCTTTCTTCAGATGGTGTTACAGACTTTCCACACCAAGGCTGTCTGATGCATTTTAAAGAAATTCTCCCCAAAATGGCATCATGAGGAATTGAAAAAGAGCTCTACATATCATTTGCATTCAAGAAAATCTCTGGTGAAAATCGCCTACAGCTTTCTCTCTTTTTGAGCAGCACACTAACATGATCCAAAAGGAGTGTCTTAATTATGGTAATTATAGGATTTAAAATTCATTAAATAAAATATTGAGGCTATTCAGACTCAGATTTTTGAAGGATTATAGTGTTTGACAACACTATGAAAGGTTTAAGTGTGTAGTTTAGCTGCCAGAATAGGTTTGTGTTTTACCCTCATTACTTGGCATGAAAAACATGTTTTAAGTGGAATCTGCAGCCCACTTTCAACTGTCAGCCCAAATATGTCTATTGGCCAGCTGAGAAATTAGCACAGCGCATGATGCTCTGGTGACACTCATCAAGCAAGCACAACTCCTTGGTTTTGGCATAACTCTTTTCACTTCATCTCACATCCAGTTCCTGGCTTTCTATGGTTTTCTTTAAAAAAATACAACCAGGGAGAGGCCCGTGGGGAAGGGTGAATAGTTAAATGACTGAAGTCAGAAGTAAAAGGTTGTGCATGGCTTTCAGACTCTGCCTCTCTGGCTTCTGAGTGCAGTGGAGCTCTTCCTCACCTCATACAGCCTCTACCCACTGCAACAACATTGTGCTTTCACAGTTTGCAGGGTTTGTTTGGCAAAATCACAGTGAAGAGAAGACCTACAGTGTTCACATAAGTCATGTGTGAATACGAGTTTGCAGCACTGTGTAACTTGGTCCAACTGTGTGGTGGCACAGGGTTTTGTTCTCACCTCCTGAGTTTCTTTGAGTAACAGACTCATTCCTGCCCTGATCCATGGGCTGGCCAGCATGAAGGTGATATGAGACACCCAAGAGTGTGATCATGGTGTGATTCCAGCCTTGGGATCACAAACACCAGGGGGCATGGAGGACATAAGAAGTAATTTTCTCCAAGAAGGAGGGGGCAGAAACTTCACTGTGAAGTAGTATGAAATCAGATGTGCACATCTACAGGCCAAACCCATGGCTGATCTCCTCAAACCCTTAACATTTATGGCAGATATAAGTAACAGAGACCCTTTTTCTGGCAGTCCCCATGTTCAATGGAATTCTTTCCTGAAAGACTGCAACCAGAGATCCGTACTCCTGCTTTTTATTTTCACATCTATTCCATGCCAACTGCCTTTTATAATCCATCTGCTTCTCACCAGATCAGTAATTTTGTTTTCTTTTCTGGCAAACAGGTCCTCAGAATACTTGCCAAAAATATCCTGAGTCCAAAGTTATTTTTAAAAAGGTGCAAAAGTGGAGAAAACTCCAAGTGAATCCAAGGTAAGTAGTTAACATTCCTTCCTAATTTCAAATCCCATAATAGTTCAATAGTCCGGGTAAAAATCCTGAAAGCTGAAATGTTCCATCTGAAAAGAAACAAAGGAAAGAAACTATTTGAAATTGCCTCATTTAAAGAATGGTCACAAGGCCAAGCTTCTTTCCAAAATGTCAAGGACAGTTCTTCATTGTATTGGCATATTAGGGAGAACAGAGAGAGTATATGAGTTTTTGTAACTGGTATTGACATATCAGTTTTTGGTTAATAAATTGCCATCCCAAACTCAAACCCAACTGAATTGCTGCTAATGGGTGAAATAATGGTCTCTGCAGCTCGCAGCTGGAACTAATCCTAGGTTGTCATCACAACTGAAAGTAACTGAAACTTTTCTTGAATGCAGATAGCAAGGGCTGAATGGATATGAAAACTAATTTCATCCTCTCACACTTAATATCTTATTCCTCCCAGCAAAGGAGAAAGAGGGCAGAAGTTCCATTTCACAGGACATTGGGCAATTTTGACATTTGTCTTCGTGTGGATTGCAAACAGAACGTGAAAATGTCAACATTTTCAATGTAAACAAAATAAATCATTCACTTTCGATGTAAATGTTTCATTTTGGCAAAATTTAAACATTCAGATTTCTTTTCAGTTATGCTAGAAAAATATTAAGATACATGATCAATAATATATTTTGTTTCTAACAAATCCATTTTGAGGAGATTGCAAATGAACTTGCACCTTCTTTTGGCTTCAAAGTTCTGCCGAAGTTTCTGCAGCTTCAAGGAGGTCGTATGATTTAACCAAGTAGAATTGTCTTGCTAGAAAATGTCCCTATTAATATTTTCCAGACTACAGATCCCTTCTGAAGCACTTCAGCACTGCTCCATGGGCAGATTTGTAAGGATATAATTTATAGCATCATTTATCCTACTTTGAGACCTGTGGATGGGTCACCCCCTTGATTTCCAGTTCTTGTTAATGAACATACAACTCGAACACACTGAGGAATCCTTCCCAAAAGCCCAGTTACAGTTATGAGCTGTAGATTTTGAAGTCACCCAAACAAATTATTAAATTAATTATTTAAAATTTTAATTACCTTTTATATACTTGGGATAATTTGGATAAGTTGTGTACTTCTTATGCTCCACATTGACTACATTCCCACCACTCAGTGTTTCTCTTAAAGGTTTCTCCATGAAAAAAATGAAAGCTTTAGGAGACAATTAAAATGGTTTTGCCTTCACTGGAAAAGAAATTAAATGTCACGAGTACTGAAAAAATCAGGCATTAAAATAAGACAGACTTTCTCAAATTTCTGTTGGAAGAAACTTCAAATTTATTCAAACTAACTATCTTTGAGATCTGACCAGGCAGCATGAAGTGGACAGAGAGATTCTTCTCCAAAGATCTGTTTAGTGGCTGCAAAATCAAACATTACTCAATAGTGCACCTATTAGGGTTTGCATTGTGAGAACGTGTTTTAGCCAGGATGGTCCAAGGATATAATAAATAAGGGAAGCTTCTTAAGGGCAGATCACACTTTACTGAGTGTAGTTGGTATTTTTGGGGAAAGGATGCTTTTTAAAACTAAAGACAAACCTTTAACTCTAAAGAAGGGACAGTATAGAAGAGTTGAAAGGGACCTTTAAAGGCCATCTAGTCCAATCCCCCTGCTATAAGCAGGGACATCCTGCACTAGATCAGGCTGCTCAGAGCCTCAGAAAGCCTGACTTTGAATGTCTCCATGGATGGAGCCTCCATCAACTCTTTGGACAACCTCTTCCAGCCCCTCACCAAACTCATGGTAAAGAACTTCTTCCTAATGTTTAATGTAAACCTGCCCTGCTCCAGTTTCAAATCATGAAGATTACACCTCATTTAAAAGGAAATTAAATTTTCAGCGAGGGCTTCTAAAAACTATTGTTGCCTGCTTAAGCTTCTGTTCAGACAATGGTAAAAATCTAAACATTGTCTAAGTGCTCCCATGTCTCTTCTCTCAGTCTCCCGTTCAGTAAGTGGCATTTCTGCCTCTTTGCCAAGCAGACCAACATGGAGAGAGTCTGCAGACACTGAGTTGTTTTTGGCAGGTGGCTCAATACTGTTGTTCTTAGAGACCCAGCTCCTCCCTTTTCAAACTCCTGGGAGTCACAGACGTGGAATAATAGAGCTCATGTTGGCAATTATGCCAGGATTTTGCCCTGGATCTGCTCAGGGACTATACTAACAATATCTTCATATGTCTCTGGGCTTTTTCTTTCAATCTCACACAAACTCTTTGCATTTCTTACAATGACAAGCAAAAAGGCAGAAGGTCAAGGAGGTCTCTGTGGTTTTATGCTACTTCTATGACCTCAGAATCTCTTCACAGAATCACAGAATGTCAGGGTTTGGAAGGGACCTCAAGAGATCATCTAGTCCAATCTCCCTTTCAGAGCAGGAACATCCAGATCAGGTCACACAGGAAGGTGTCCAGGTGGGCTTTGAATGTCTCCAGAGAAGGAGACCCCACATCCTCTCTGGGCAGCCTGTGCCACTGTTCTATCACCCTCACCTTAACAAAAGTTTTTTCCTCATATTTCTGTGAAACCTCTTGTGTTCCATCTTGCACCCACTGCCCCTTGTCCTATCATTGGGTGTCACTAAAAAGAGCCTGGCTCCATCATCCTGACACTCACCCTTTACACATTTATAGACACAAATGAGGTCACCCCCCAGTCTCCTCTTCTCTGAGCTAAAGAGACCCAGCTCCCTCAGACTTGTCTCATCTTCCTCCATGTGAAACAAGTTACAAAAAAATTTTGAAAGGAAGAGAAGCACTCACAGATGCCCTGCTGAGGCTCACTTTTTCTCCTCTCTCATTTGCCTTTCCCAGAATAATTCCTGAGGGGTAAAAAGCACTTAAAATACACTCTTGGTTCTGACCCAAGTCCCACTGCTTCCTTATTCCTGTGGTGATCAAGTAAAAAAGCACTTTAAGTGGGCTCTTTGGGACTATTCATGCATCTCCTTTCTCTCATCTGCCTTTCTGCTCCAGGAGGTGAAGGTGCTTGAAAGGAACGGGTTTGTCGATACTCAGCTCAGTTTCCCTCTCTCTGCCCTACTCAGCTTTTCAGCTGATTGGGTTTTGCAAGCCTCCTCCCCCTCCCCAATAAAGAAATCTTCCAGCATATGATATCATGCCATGGATCTTGAACTGAATGTTACCTCATGGCTTCCATCACATTAAAGATTGCTGCACGGGGGAGATGGGGATTTTGCAATGACCCAGTAAAGCAGCTGGCACATCATTTTCTGTTTCCTCTTTATGGCAAAGATACATCAGGATTTTCAAAATATTTACACGTACTCTCTTCACTCTGCACTGAGCCAGTGGCCAGGAGCAAGTTCAAATTTGTGCAATTATATAAAGGCCAAGATTTTTTAAGTGCTCTGAGAGGTGAGGCAAAGAGAACAACACAGAGGCTGGTTGCAGGGCTCTGGGGCTCCCTTTGGTTGCCACAGCAAAGGCATCTGCTACAGCTGAAGTGCCTTCAGGTGTTCTATACCTCCTCCAGCAGCCAGTCCAAAAGAGACTAAGACTCCAATAGATCTCCATCCCATCTGCCAGCACATTGCGTGTCCCAAATACTCTTCGGGCATTTAGAGGCATAAGATGTTTGGGCAAATCTCACTGAGTTCTGAGCTGTTTCCATCTGTCTGTAGAGCATTAAATTCTTCTTTGTAAGGGAGAGCTTAGATAAATATGGCTAAGAAGTAAGAAGAAACCTCACTTTCTCTTGTCTATGGTTTTGTAAGAGAAGGTGAAGGGGAAATAAGAAAATAACACCATAAACAAAGCTTTGCAGTAAACTTAGATTGTCAGCCAGCCATTGGCAATAGAATGAGGAATGAAAGAGAATCCTTTTAGTCCGTTTTGTCTTTTTCATCACAGTATTTTTAAGCAAAACTCTTTGTCTTGAAAAAAATGTTGCAGACGATTTCCAATCTAATCAAAACCTGAATCGATCTAATACATAAACAGAAATGCTCCACATCACATCTATGTAACAGAAAATTCTTCTTTTATTAGCTTTTTTTGCTGAAAACAGTGGTTTAGAAACTACTCTCCCAAAAAGACTATGTGAAGGCCAGTCTGCCAGACTGGAAGGAGGCAGCTCTGCAGGAAACTGTGTGTGAGAGCAACACTTCCACAGAAGAAAGAGTCTAGGCAAGAGGGTGCCATGCTGTGAGAGTGAGACTTTAACAGCCACGAGCCCTTTCTCTGAGGGATACACAATACAGCACTGTCATCCACACAGGACCAGGCTGTTCTGACATCAAACTGTCCTCCCTCATGGCTTCAATCAAGAAATTAACACTGCTAGCTGGTTGTAAGGGTAGATTTTTCTTCTCAGTGTAGACCATTTCTAACAGTACAATATAAGACAATTTGCCAGAGTTACTATGTGCCTCAGTCTGTTCTGTTTTACATGGTCGCCAGAGCAATCTTTGGGACATATGTCCAGGTGAGATGCCACACCATTCAGCACAGCCAGTGCATCCCAGGAACAAACCAACTCCCACTGATTTTTGACAGAACCACTTGGGGTCCCAATGAGAATATCTAGAACAGCAGCTCTGGCACCATACCAGCAATATGAATGTTAAGAATTAGGCTCATGTGAAGGAGGGCAGTTGGTCATATATTTCTGGAAAGCAGCTTAAAAACTTGGCTTTAATAATGGATATGTTGACAACAACTGGTCTTTGCTGGCCAAGTCCCTCAGATATCAACCACTCTAGCATCAGAACTATTTTGACGTCAAAAGAAAACAGGCTATTTACTTTTTGAAGTTAAATTAAATCCAGAGAGTGATGCTGTTAAAGAGCTGGAGCCCTAGGCCATTTCATCCAAATGAACTGAACAAGGTATAAGTTAAATAATTCCATAAAATGCAGGGGCCAGGTGTTTTTCCAGTAGAAACTGAGGGCTATGGCAGCTGAAAAAAGAGTGCATCAGGCCAGTGATGCTGAAGAATTTACTTATTTCTTTTTCACTCCTCATCATTGTAAATGGAATTGTTGGCAAATAGTTAAGTTTTTCGATATTGGTGTTATAAAAGACCATTCTTCATGGTGATTTAAATCATCTCAATAATGCTGCTCCATGTTTCAATCTTGCATGGAAAAGCATTTTGCAATGTCTACAGCTGTCCTAGAGGCATTACTGTCCCTTCTACAAACTACAGACCTGAACACAGTAAATCTATGCCTTTTTGATCTCACACTTGGCTACTGTAGCACAAGTAAAAGCTTTGTGAAAAGTACTGCTCAGCCAGATTTAAAAATTACCTTGCTAGGTAGCTAACTCACAAGAATTCATGACTTCAAGACTCCCTCAAGACCAAAACATTGTCTCCATAGCAGTATGTATAGGCACAGTGCAGAACTGTGCACTGACAGAAGAGTTTCTTCCGAACCTGCCAAAATAAATGGAAGCCAACAGACCTTAAAAATCAAAAATAGTTGTGTATTTGGTGAATGCTATTCTAAATTAGTCTTCCCGGAATTGAAAACAACAGCATAAATCTTCCTAAATAGGTGTTTTTGGAAAGAGACTAAAAGAAAAAAATGAGGCAAACTAAAGAAAATGCACTGACTTCACTGACATGTGAAGTAGAGGGCTCATATAGAGTGCAGCACCACGAAGTATGAGTAATAAATTTATCTGTTTCATATGTGTACATTTCGTCAATGTGATGATTGTTATGGATTCATTGAACAATGACAGAGAAATGACATGTTTCATGTGTTGAATTGGTGATAAATGACACTAGAATGAGGAGTCAGAAGATGGGTTAGCTAACAATGTCTTCTCACAGGACTACCACTCTTCTAGACATTAAGAAGAAGCTCTTCCCAATGAGGGTGGTGAGATACTGGAACAGGTTGCCCAGATAGGTGGTGGAGGACCCAACCATGGAGACATCCAAGGCCAGGTTTGCTGAGGTTCTGAGCAACCCAGTTCTGTGCAGGATGCTTGCTGCAGGGGTTGGACCAGGTGACCTTTGAAGGTCCCTTCCAACTAAACATACTCCATGATTCAGTCTGCTCCACCTTATCTGTACAGAAGGTGAAATCTCAGACTTGCTTTATGTTTCTGCCCAAGAGCTGCAAATCTTACCTGGCACTGCTAAATGTTAATAATATAAGAAAACTTGAGCAATAGATCCTTCAAAAACATTCCAATGGCTCATTGCTTGCACAGATATCTGGTAGAAACTATTGTAAGTATAAAATCTCCTGGATGTTATAGGTTCTATAGCTCTTTCATCAGTCCTTTCGTGTAGTCTGTAAGGCTTCCAGCATCCTTTCTGCGTTGCCTTTTTAAACTTTCACAGGGCTTCACCTCAAGGAAACCCAGTCTCATAGCCTTGTGATAAATAAATACTTATACTTTCTGTAAGCAGAGAAGAAGAATACACATGGCAAGTCTTTTATAACCTCGACATGAGAAGTTGTTTTGTAGGTCAGAGCAGAGAAGTTAAATTTTGCTTCATTCAGTCCCAATTGCAGAATAACAAAAGATGATAGAATGAACAAAAATGCTATTGTTTCACTGGGAAGCAATTAGGCTGGTGATGGCAGGTCTCAAGTGAGGATGTAGTTCCTCAATGAGCTATAATTACCTGCTATTTGCCAAAATTGCCATTAGAACAAGAGCACTGTCACGACTGAAAACCCTAATTACCTAGGATTTGGAGGTTTGTGTAAGCTGTGGTGTTTTTAAAGGGCCAACTACGCTATTAGTCCCAGTTTTTATATTGGAACTGGATTGAGGTGTCCCACAAGTCCTATATGATGTTGCACTACCACTGCAGCTTCAGTTGCTTGAGGATCTCCTGGGACTGGTGCATGGATCAGTAGATCGGGATACTATGGTTTGCATCAATGGTAAGATTGGACTGAATTATCACAGAATTTCTTTCTGGCTTTATGTTTCTGCCATTGAGTGTAAGAAATCTGTCAGGAATATAACCACAAGTTCTTTGTCTGTATTCATAAAGTGAGTTAGTAAGAATGATTTATAATAAATGAAAATATGAACTGAAGAGCAAAAAAACCCCCATCATGGCAATTGAAAATAAAATTCTTCTAAGCTTTTGACTTTTGTCATCCTCCACATCATGCTGGGGGAATAACATTAGGACTTCTACAAATCCAATTTTGCTTCTAAAAATGGACAACAATAACTGCAAGAAAATGGGTAATCAATTGTCTCTTTTGAATTTATATCTGTGTTATTTTGATCTATATTTAGTTTAAAAATAATTTGACATCGTAAGTGGAAGATAAAATCTCTGCCTTAACAATGTGCACTAAACCACATCCTCAGCTCATCAGCTTCACCTCCTAATTATAGTAATTAATTGTTCATTAATATCACATTGTGGTTATATTAACTTTTTATTGTGTTGCTCACTATTCACATAATTAAAAATTGATAGCCTTATTAATAATTTTATTAATTAAACTTTAATAATAGATTTGGTTTTTAATCATTTCTCAGTGCAGATAGGAATAATATTTCTTTAGGCTTTGGTCTCAGAGGACTGAACTTCATCAGCCAACTTTTTGGTCACTGGCAGAAAAATGTTTCCTAAGGGATCTAGAGGAGATTTAGCTGGGGAATTGTTTTAGGGAACAGATAGAGCAGATAGATGGCAGGGCATTGATGTCCTCAGCAATGGGTCTCTTGTGAGTAGCACTAGAGGAACAGAGTGAGTTTGAGTATCTCAAAATTGACACTAGAGCAAGGCAGGTTTAGATGAGACATTAAGATGAAGTTCTTCACCATAAGGGTGGTGAGGCACTGGGCCCCATCCCTAGAGACATCCAAGACCAGGCATGCTGAGGCTCTGAGCAGCCTGATCTACTGCAGGATGTCTGCTTATTGCAAGGGGGTTGATGACCCTTTGAATGTCCCTTCCAGTTCTATGGTTCACAGGAAAAAATTTTGAAAAGTGAGAATTGGACTGCTTTTATAGTAGTCTAGAAGAGGAAAAATGGAATAGGTACTGAGCAAAATACTCCTATTTCCTCCTTGTATGAAACTGAGCCTTACTTCAGTAGTAAGTCCAATATTTTGTGAGATGGTGTGGACCTGAAAAGAAAAATTTAATCTTAGTCCTGTGTGCAAATTTGTGTGTATGCATCCATGACACAGCAAAGTGTTATGGGAATGATACCATACAAAATAAGCTCAGTATAAGTCATTTATTTTCAAGCTAAAATGGAGAAGAACATTTACTTTTCACACAAAGCAGAACAAAATAGCCTTGACTTTGGAAAGGACATGTAGTTTTATCCTGCTCATTCCCCTTTGTGCTCAGCCTGAGATTTCACTTGCCAATTTCTATCAGCTTGGCCCTACAGGCCAGTTCAAGTCTGTGGGAAGGAGGGATGAATGCAACTAACTCTGAAACATAATTTATGTAGTAGCAAAAAAGACCTCCAACACAAAAGCAAACAACTTCCAAGGAAGTTTGTTATATGTTGTCTCAGTTCTCATTGGCTACCTCTGTCACAGCTGCTTGTGGTCACTGTCAAGACCATCAAGGACATCTTCTAGGAAGCTTGTAAATGTCTGTCCAAAATGTATCCTGCTGTCCCCAAAGTAAAGGTCATTTTGGGAAGACCAAATTTTTATGCTTCTCTAGCTGTCAGTTAAAGATTCCCTCTTGAATTCCTAGATGGATGGATGGTGAAGAAAACACTGTAAAACCTGCTTGGATGTAGAACAAGGAGCAGGACAGTCTATGACAATCCAAACACAGACTGCAAAGACAAAATATATGCATTACAGGCATGTGGTGTGTCTTAGTCATGTCTCCAGGGGGCCCTTCTGTAACTGTGAGAGCTGGAAAGGTTTGCAATGATAAAAATCTGACTACTCAGAGAGCATCAGCCCCAAAGTCCCACCCAGCCGCTGCATCTGGAATCAGACGGGCTGGGGAATTTTTCAGAGAGATGCAGACTCTGAATTCTAAGAACAGTATAGGAGAAGCCATAGTCAGAGAAAAGCTTTATTTTTAGAGAAAAATGTTATTTCAATGAAGCCATGAAGGTACTATTTCCTTCTATTTTTACTTTTCCGTGAGCTAATAACTTCCATGTACCAAACACTGCCAGAGAGATGAATTGGAGTAATGATGAAAAAGAATGAGGAATTTCCTGAACTAAGCAGAAACATGCTAAAAGAATGCCAAATATGGGGGGGTTTAGGAATTATTTGCTATGTTGTACTGAGCAATGTATAAAAGAAGTGTCAAGTGAGATATTTTCCTGGCATTAGCCTTCAACCACGAGTTCAATATTGCTTGTACCTCTTGATGATGAAATATCTTGGCTTCCTTTGAAAAGAAACGTGTCAGTAGGAAGAGACAGAGAGAGGTTCCTGAGCTTCAGCATCAGAGGCAGAAATCTTGGAACATTAAAAGCTGATCTGAGAGCCTCAGTCACTCCTGATTGAGCCCGTCTCCCACTTCTGCCCGGGGGAGAACAGCAGATGGGAGAGACCAGGGAACAAACTGCCGGAAATATCTTACCAGTGCCAGTGATGTAGAAATGAAAGATGAGGGAGAAGAATGATCTCTGTAGTTGAAGGGGGCCAAGTGGAGTTCCTACAAGGTGGTGGCATAATTGGCATTACACAATTGCCATTGAATCTGGCCATCCCAGAAGGGCAGTGCCAAACTTTGAAGGGAAAAAGCAAAACAAAACAAAAAAAGATAACAGCAAATACTAAATAGGGTACAGGATAGCAGGACTAGGAGTAATGGATGCAAGCTGGAAGAGGGTAAATTTAGGTTGCAGATAAGAAAGAAGTTCTTTACTGTGAGGGCGGTGAGACACTGGAACAGATTGCCCAGAGAGGTTGTGGATGTCCTCTCCCTGGAGATGTTTAAGGCCAGGCTGGATGAGGCATAGAGCAACCTGGTCTAGTGGGAGGTACCCCTGCCCATGGCAGGCGGGGAGGAATTGAATTATCTTTAAGGTCCCTTCCAACTCAAACCATTCTATGATTCTATTATCTTAAAAAAAGGAGAGCTAAATTGCATTCTCAGAGGAAAACCTTGGGAAAAAAAAATCAAAGACGTGGTCAAATGTTTGTCAACCAGTGCTAGCCCTAGCAATAAACCAACCTTTCATGGGTCAGTAAATTTTTCAGAGCAAGTCTCCATTTGATGGCTGTGTGCATTATGTGTGGAGGAGCAGCATGGTCAGGGTCTATTAACCAATGCTTAACTAATGCTAAATAACAATGACATTCACAGGACTACATCATGAATTTATTATGATATGGGCTATTACAGAGAATACAAAATGAAACTGTAATGAGGGGACATATAAGCCTTAATTCTAATTTTCTTCTGTGCACAAATATTTTTTTTCCAGAGATCAGCTTCTACATGACAGAACAATGTGTTGGCTGGCTGAGGCTGCTAAAAGAACCCTTGAAAAACAGATGACAGGCAATTATTCTCCAAGCAGGGCTCTGCACCGCACACACTTTAGTCTGAGTTTCAGAATCAAGCAAAGGGATTCTCTTAGTTTCTTCTCAGAAATGACAGCTGGATGCAGAAAAGCCCAGGCAGCAGGATGAGTTTATGTAACATCCTGGAAATGCAGGATGCTGATGATCGCTTCTTACAGGGAAAGTTGATTGTTTCCATTTTATAAACCAAATAAAAACCCACTAAACTTGCAAAAAAACCTGCACCAGCTTAATGTGGAGTGTCTTTGCCATCTCACTAAAGTCACTGTGCACTCTTTCCTTCTGTACAAGGAACTTTAGATTAAGCTAACTGTACAAGTGTGAAAAGTGAGATATTGGGGGCCACCTCTGGGATTGCAATGCCTGGAGGTAGATTCCCAGCTCTTGTTGGAAGTATTAGGCAAGCAGGTCCCTTGCAGAGCAGACCCAGGCCTGCAACCTTCTCACAGGCTGGCCTGACATGGCAAATGGCAGCTCACTCCAAGCAGAGGATGTGTAACTGGTAGCACACTGGAGGGCAGCCATGGCCAAGGAGGGTTACGTTAAGACAAGCAGTTACACTAAATTATGGGATTTATCACAGTTTTGGTTCAAACAGAATCCAGGGAGGTGGGCAAGTGATGTAGAATAAAATCCTGCTTTTCATGTTGCTGTGGAGATCTCAGTTCCAGGCATTTGTTCCACCACCAGCTCCACACTATGGTGAGACTTCACCTTTGTTTGCTTGCTTGTGGTGCTCTCCACACCACAGGAAGGGGACTAAGACATGCAGCTCAGATGGAAGCAGCAGCATGATCTAAGAATGGAAAGTCAGAGCACAAGGGCTTGGGGCATCCTCTCAGCACTAGTCAGGGCTGCAGCTGAATCATCACAGGGAATATAAGAAAAAGGAAGCAATTTCAGAGCCGGGTTTCACTGTACTCAGCTCTGTTTTGAGGAGCTTCCAAGGTGGTATGAGACTACCTGAGATTTCTTATATAATCAGGTCTAATTTTTAATAGGGTACAGGATAACAGGGTTAGGAGTAATGGATGCAAGCTGGAAGAGAGTAAATTTAGGCTGCAGGTAAGCAAGAAGTTCTTTACTCTGAGGATGGTGAGACACTGGAACAGGTTGCCCAGAGAGGCTGTGGATGGCCCCTCCCTGGAGGTGTTTAAAGCCAGGCTGGATGAGGCGCAGAGCAACCTGGTTTAGTGAGAGATGTCCCTGGCTATGGCAGAGGGGCAGGAACTAGATGATCTTTAAGGTCCTTTCCAACTCAAACCATTCTATGATTCTATGATATTCTATGCATTCTATGATTTCTATTGCAGACAGAAATGATCTCTTAGGATTTTCAGCTTCTCAGTTACTTAAAAAATAATAATCCCTTAAAGCATAATCCACATGTCAAGGAGCATGAACTATCTCTTATTCCATTTGTCTTCTCAGATAATCAGAAGAACAAAGATATCAGAGACAACAGATAAGCTTGAAGACACAATGGTATTTGCTTTGTCTTGCTCAAATTGCAACTGCAAAACAGTAACTCTCAGGAAATACATGAAAGTTCCTGAAAGCAGAAAGGGGGAAAACCCTCCCTGGAGTTTAGGAAATCACAGTTTATAAACTGGAAAAGAGGAAAAATACCAGTGCACCAAAACTTCAGATCTACTGAAGGTAGACAATCATTAAAATAAGAAACATATTTGACAACTAATGAACAGATTGTGGTCATTATCTTCAAAGACCAGAAACTTTTAGGAAAAAAGAAGAGGGAAGAATTTGAATTCAGAATTAATATATAAAAGACGACAAGCATGTTATGTGGGGTGGGTGAAGGAAGGACAGCAGTGAATGGAGGGATGAAAATAAAAACAATATGAATATCTATGAATACTACTTTCTCAGTTCATCCGTTATGGCCATCAGTGATCACCCAGACTTGACAGGCAACAGAGTAAGATCTACTACAGGAAGATCTTTAGTTAAATGCTCTTCTTGCTACTCCTGTGGCTCCAGCCCCATTCATTTTAACTCAGAAATTGTTAAGTCTTCCGGACAAGAATGAAAATATACTCCTGATCCAATTACTACAAATTTTCAGGTGATCAGCCCCCTAAGAATGTAAGCTGGAGCAGACCATAAAGCTGTCAGGTGATCTCTGAATTAGGTGCTGTGAAGCAAATGCATAACTGCCTCATTTGCTCTTTGAAGTTTGCCCTCCCAGTACAGTCCTCCTTGGGGGGAAACTCACTGAATCCAGACAGAGGTACAGGGTGCTGCTGCCAAGCAGCCTGTCACAGGAGAACACACCAACATCTTGTGCTCAAGCAGCTGGAGAAAAGGGGCTTCTTGAACCTTTGTTCGCTGGACACCAGGTACAGCTGCTTTTCCTAGCCTCATGTTGGAAACATGTGAAACAAATGGGAGAGGAACACCCTGCAGTCAAGGATCAGATGCAGGTGCCTAGAGCTTTACAGGTGCCCAGAACTTAAGCCTCTGGATAGTGTGGGCCTTGAGCAGCACTGGTGGACACTATCCATTATTACCCTACTTGGTGACATAGAATCATAGTATCATAGAATAGTTCGGATTGGAAGGGATCTTAAAGATCATCGAGTTCCACCCTCCCTGCCACAGGCAGGGACACCTCCCACTAGATCAGGCTGCTCAGTGCCTTGTCCAGCCTGTCCTTAAACACCTCCAGAGAGGGGACATCCACAGCCTCTCTGGGCAACCTGTTCCAGTGTTTCATCACCCTCACTGTAAATAATATCTTTCTTATGTCTAGCCTGAATCTATCCCCTTCCAATCTGCATCCATTATTTCTAGTCCTCCCACCACATATGTTATTAAAACTTCCTATCCCAGCCTTTCTGTAGGCTTATTGATAAGCTACTGTGAGGTCTCCCCTGAGCCTTCTCTTCACCAAGCTGAACAACCCCAACTCCTTCTGCCTGTCTTCATAAGACAGTTACTCCAGCCCATTGATCATCTTCTTGGCCCTCCTCTGGACCTGCTCCAACAGCTCAATGTCCTTCTTATGATGAGGACTCCAGAACTGGACATAATAAATGTGAGTTGTTCTACCAAATGGAACTTACCAGCTGGGAATATTACATTACACTGCTTTTCATCAACACACAGCAGAACCACAGAAGCTGTATTTATTTTCTAGCCCCTTAAAACAAAAGCTACAAAGTGAATTGGGGGTTGCCTAGGTAAACATTCCAATGGCTGGAAGGGAAGGCTTGCAGAGTGCTATGACATTTCCTGACTGCTTTATTAATTCCAAGTAAAGCACACGCTTAAGTGCTTCACAGAAGTGGGGTCAGTGGCACTGACAATTTGCAACACTGAACCTTGTGGCAGTGATGCATAAAGGTTGAGGCACAAGACTTTCTCCCTCCCTCCCTCCTCTCCCTGCCTTAAGCTGTGGAGAGCTGCATGCAAGTAACGCTTTCCTCATGGCAGTCCTTCTCCCCCCATCAGTGCTTCTGCTGGGATCACTGTGATGTAGGATGTGTTGTTTTTTGGATTACTTGCAAAACAGAGGTCGTGACCATGTCTGGTCATTAAGAATCCCCAGGAGCTCTTTGCTTAGTGGAGTGACAACTTTAGTACCCTGGCCAAAGTCCAAGGAAGGATATAAATTCTACCTTAGCCTACCTTAAATTCCCTTAGCACACCAGTTTAGGCACTTTATTTCTTGCTTCTCAGCCTCAGAATGAGATTTAGGATCATTGCTACAAGATGGCTACAGCAGAAATGTCTCCTCTGTGGCTCCAGCATTTGCAGAGCCCTTTTGATTAATGGCCCTAGAAGGCATTGTTGAATTCATTGATTAATTAGCTTATTACCGCACATTCAGATTCTTCACTTTTCACACTTTCTGGAGGATGTTGAGTAATTTCCCCTTGCTTGTTCCCAAGGGATTTATTAAAATACAGTCAAGAATACACCACCAAGGAGAGAGGGAGGGAAAAGATCCTCCCCAGCTATAAGCTATTCTGACTGGTACCAATGTAGCATATAATTGAATGTTATTTCCATACATTCCAGCCAAATGTAGCCATCTATAAGAAATAAGAGCATCACTTCAGACTCTAGATTGTTCTTGAATCTAAAAGAATTTATTTATCGCAGATAGTTCTCAAACTGAGGTGGGGGGGGAGTAAGATATTATTGCTAAATTATATTTTAATAGCCAGTTTGTTGCTTCTGTTTCTGAAGCCATCATAAAGCATCCATAAAGTGGTATTTCTCTTGCATTTTACATGACTCCAGGGCTTGCTGTTCTCGCCTGTCAGGTCTTTTCAAATCACTTAACGTTTACTGGAACAATTCTGGGCTGCAAGATTTGCTGCTCATCCAGCGTGGTGTTTGTATCACAGCTGCTACACCATTGCCATCTCAATAAGAGGAAGCATTTCTCACCACTTCATTAGTACATGGCAGCATGAAAATAAAAATTTCTTTTGAAAACAAACAAAAAAACCCCCAGATCTTTCAGCTGAATAAAAAATCAAGCCAGGAGTAATCTTGGATTTATCTGGAAATGTTTGTGGTCATTAAGGTAAACTTGCAACCCGCAGTTAATTTAATAAAAATGTGGTATAATTGTTCTGGGCTGTGATATTGTTGTACTTCTTTTTTTTTCCTCCTTTTTCTTTCTAGAGCAGATTAGAATATTCAGACATATTGAATAATGAAAGAGTTGAGTATTAAGGACATATAATGGAAAGCTTTAGTGTCATGCCTGGCAAGGCATTATCCAACCCATTATAAATAGCAAAGAAAATATATAGAGGAATTCTTTATTATCATTGAGTCATAAAAGTCATTCTGTTTTATTGACATATTATTTATTTTGTTTCTTATACTTCATGGACAATTTGTAGACACCAGAACCCATGCAATCAAGAGGAAACCTCTGTATTTCACTCATGCTTTATGAAGAAAAAGCAAAATAGTTTTAAGGGCAGTCACATTTTCAGGCTTTGTAGAAGAATTAGTATATAGAATTGTGGTGTTTTAATAATTAGCTTTTTCACTGAAGGTTGAGAAATTTTTAAAAAGTCATAAGCTGACTATCGTTACTCATAGAAAGTAACATTTCACTCCCAGACCTAAATCTGTTGAAGGAGATTCCCTAAATCTGATGTAGGAGATTAAGACTCTCTTCTTCTTTCCTTTGTACTAATAATAAACTTGTTACTTTAGTATTGCAAGGTGGGGAGAAGATGTAGTGGTGTAGTGGATGAAATATTATGCCCATGGATTCTTCAAGTTCTATCTTGTGGCATTTTCAAAATTCCATTTACTTGCCTGAAGATCTGTGCAGGGAAACCATTGAAAGGCAAAATCCTGACAGTGTTTGAAAGCCATGCTCTTCCCTGATATTTCTCACTCCAGCTCCCAGGATGTAACACAGTAAGGAAGGTGTTCAGGAAAATGTGTGCTGATGTCACAGCTCAGAGAAAACAAAATGAGAGCAGGAAGCCTCTGCTCGAGTTTCCCTTCTCACTCCAGTTACATTCACCTCCCTTTATATTTAATTTGAAGTGCATATCTAATTGAAAGTTAATACATCATTAAAATGATTTGTAATAAGTATATTCAACTCCATGTGGGCATGATATGCTCATTAGCAAGTCCAGATTGTAACTGGAATCCTTCACAATGAAGCAAATAATTATTCACAGCAACTACCTTCCTAGTAACACTCATTCCATACATAAACGTGACCTAAATGAATGATCTTTTAAATAATTTCAACATTTATAGGGACTCACTGCTGAATAATTTTTTTTTCTTGCATGATAACTGCCTTTAAGAAGAGTTTTTCTTTAAATGGATTCCACTGTGTTTTTTCAAGGGAAGAAAATAAGCCTTCTACAGAATTAATGAAGCTGGCTTTTTAGCCTAGGGTAAAAAGCTGCCTAATGAAGTCATTCGTAGTGACAGCCCATGATCTGAATTATATGAATTATTGCTTATTAATGGGATTAATTGCTTCTCATGCTATAATACAAAATTTATGCACTTGTCCAAAATCTAGGTCTATAACCTGAAACAGAAAGAGGGAAGAAAGGCTGCATTAATTACATGTCGTGCCCACATCTCTGAAGGTACATGCTATAATAGAGACTGAATGCAGGCAATTTTATTAAGAATTGACATGAAGTGAAAGCTATAAAATGTGGAGGAGAAAGGTAATAGTAAGTTCTGCTCAACTGAGGCAGTATATCAGGTTGCACTGTTTTGCTGAGGGCTTCTATTATCTTTATACTCTCTTTCAATACATAATAAAAAGAAAATTTATTTCCTTACATGCAACATAATTCTACACTAAAAATAAACAGTGCATCTGAGGAATAGCTAGACAAACATAGTATTCAAAATCAAATAAACTCAAGCTCAAATTAAGATAATGTTCAACATAGGCTTTTTAATTTCTTAAATTTGATGGGTTTTATTATTGTGATTATTCTCCATTTGCATTGCACATGTACACCAAGAACTTTGTCTGGAGCTAGAAGCCTGACTGCACTGTGCCTTCACCAGAAATGGCAGGAAAAGGTGTTTTACACCCAGAATTTCTTATGTTCTGAAACAGGGAGAAGGAGCGAGGAGAAGGTCTAACTTTTGATCATGGAGAAGAGCCATGTCTGCTAAATCTGTTTTACCTGACCCAGTGTGTATCAAAGATGTTCATATTCACGTGGTCCTGCTTGTCATGGTATCTGAGAATCAAATTTAAACATATTTAAAGTCAATCGAAACCCAGCCTTCTCACATCCAGGCTTGCTGTTCCCACCGCTTTGCTTTTGCTTTACACACAAGATATTACAAATCAAGGCACTGCTGCAACATGCAATATTTCTTCTTTCACTAAAGCTGCTGTCTGGTCTCCCTGTATGCACATGGGAGTACGGAGTTTATTGAGATCTTCCACTTTTCCAGAGATGCTGGGCTCTTCAACATTACTTCAGAATTTTCTGTGTGTGTTTTCCAGGTCCTCTCCTATGGCACACTCTTTGGAGAGCATATTGCTAGCACCAGTGCCAGTGATGTTCTTCTGGACTTGATCCCATGAAAAAGACCTTTGGGATTGCACCACTGTAATCCATCTTCAGTTACAGGGATCATCACTTTCTTATTTTCTCTTAATGCTTTTTTCCATCCCCTGCTCTGAAGGTAGTGGGTGGTTTTGGCCACAGGGACCCCACAGAAAGAGCAGAAAGCAGTGGCCATTGCCTTACAGATTCCCTGGTGCACATCTGAGGTTGGAATAGATCAGTTCTGTCATTACTGTTCATGGGTAATGGTGGGTGTTTCTGCTTTTTATTACCCACATTTTTTATGGCACCGTACAAACAAAACTAATGGGCCATTTTAATTTACAAATTATTTCCTGCATAACTACCAAAGACAGACAAAATTCAAGTAGGAACAGCAACACCCAAGCAATGGTCTACATGCATCATGACAGTGCAATACTTGAGATTAAAGGGGAAGTTTTCTTCCTCTTCATTTTCTATCTGCTGTTTGCATTGCTTGTCCCACAGGAAGATGGAAACAGAAAGAGGAGATGTGACTATGTTACAAGACAGGCAAAAAAAAAGTGGTGCAGGTAAAAGTGGTAGGCAGTTTGGAGAAACCATCTGAGTAAGGCTGAAGAGCAGAAACAATTAACCCAGGTACAAATAACAGCAAAGGAAAAAGGATAGATCAGCTCCTCGGATGGGCAACATTATGTGTAGATGTAAGGAACAACTTTTTTATAATTTTTGCTTCTCTCATTCTGTTGGAAGAATGTTATTACCTTCTTGTTATTACCTCTTACAGCCAGGAATCCCCCTGGGGGGTAACTTTTGTGTAGCCCAGTAGCCACAGCCCTTCTCAAGACCACAGGACACACTGGACTACACCTTCACCACTTCATTTTTCAGATTTAAACAGATCAGCAGATGTCTGGAAGTGACTTCTTTCCTCTCAAAACTTTGTAAATACTATATAAAATGGAAAAAAAAGATTTTTTAATACCAAAATAATGAAAGAGCTCTGATTTTGGTTTTTTTGATGCATTGGAGCTCTCTCTATTTCTTCATTTCCCATTTTTAAAATACTTAGGCAACTGGAAAAGTAGGCAGTATTAAAAAATACATATAATATTAGATGTATCTGTTATTTATTTTGTATATCTGTAGCTGTTTCTGTCAGATACATAGGTATTTGCATATATCTGCAAATAGATATCTATTAAATTAACTGCTGTTTCATGTTCAGGATCTTGTGCCCATTTGCAGATGTCTATTTCCCTATGCAGCTAATGAGACAGAAGCCCATGGAAGGGCATTCTCTAATTCTTTATTTAATTATGCCTCTGTCAGCTGCTGGCCTCTTTTTTACATCCTTTCACTGGTCTGGTTGTGTTGGGGGTTATGAGACCGATCATTTAAGCAAACACATCACCTCAACAGCCAGCAGTTGGCAACAAGAAGAAATTGTGCTAATTGGGACACCTCAGCGAGGCACAGTGCTTGGCTCTGGAAATCTGTAGCTTTGCTCTTCAGTTCATGGGTTAATCAAAGAAATCATTAGAGAGCAGGGAGGGGCAAAAAAGTGCCACAGTCATTGATTATAACTAATATCATATTCAACTCAACACCAAATACACTTAGTTCATATTTCACATTCTTTTTTTGCAATTCCTACTTTTCCTGCTTCTCTGCTCTGGGTATTAAGCACTAGGAAAAAAAAATACTCTTGGGATGATGTATGTTTTATATATCTGCCTGCCTTTAAAAATCATACCATTTGACACCATAAAAGGTTTCTTGGAGTTAACAAGTATATTTGAGAGCAGCAACACTTTTCAGTTTTATTAGTCAAAAAGAATTAGTTTCAAAGCTTGAGCCACTGTGAAAATCCTCAGTTGACTGCAGCTACTAATATTTCCATGGAATAGTTTCACTGCTAACACAGAGTTTTCATTGTCTGGGCAGAGGTTACTGTGTAAAACACAGCCAAATGCTGGAGACTCTCTGGGTAGGAACATTGAAATAAATGCAGGTAAACCTAATAAACAGTTTTCTTCCACCGAAGTGGCTTTAGCTTTCCATCAAATCTTGTTGCTTTAAGGCAGCAGAGTAAATCTGATCAACTTTCTCTCAGTTTTGTAAAACTACACCCCAAATACCTTAACGCAGCCAGATTCAACATGTCAGGAAGCAGGGCTGAGGGGAAATGCTGAGAATGGATAATTTTTAAGAGAAGAAAAGTGCTTTTGAGCAGTATTCAGTTTCCATAGCATTGGACTGGGCCTGAAACAACCAGGACAAAAGACTTAGGTTGCCACAGGCTTGTGCTTTGTACTTTATATCCTAATGCCAATGTAGTCCCTCTTCTAGACTTACCATGTGCCATGTGTTGTCCAATGCTTTCAAGTTAGAAATGAAAGACCTATTACTAGAAGAACAGCTGCAAAGAAAAAGGAATTCAGTGTATTTACCTCATTCTCATCATTCAAGTCTAGGTACACAAGACAGCTTTCAAAAACAGCCTTCCAAGTACCTCTCAATTTGTGGGGTAAAGTCTCTTAAATAGCAGCTCCAAACACAAGGTGCTGATGCCATGCTCTTTCCTACTAGCTCACAATACAACCAGCTTCACATAAGCATCAGGTAGATGCCAGACACTCAATCTGCACTTGCGTCTTTTGCATATGGAAAAATTCCCACATTTTTTTAATGCAAATCTTCCAGTGGACTGCTCTGAAAATTTTATTCACCTTGAAGAGAAGCTAGAAAACCTTTTCCCAATGCAGTTACCTTTAAGAAAAAAGGCATCAGGCTGAATTACTTAGTTTGGTAGAACAATCTGTAACAATACCATTATTAAAGTTTCATAAAAATGTGTTCCTTTAAACACAGGCTTATATCTGCCTTTCAGAGAGCAATTATAGTAACTATAATGTGACTCTTGTGGTAAAAAGTGACATGCACAATGCAGTGAGGCTTTTTAATTTTTAAACCAGTAAGAGCAGCCACTGAGAATACACTTCAAATTTCACCATCAAGGCACATGGAGATGTGCTGAGAGCAACTTACACTCCACTTTCACATAAAGGCTTGAATTTTGTCCTGGTTCCCAAGTTTTAGGTTGCTGCTGCAAAGAAGCTGCCCGCAGCTTAAAATATGGCACCCCTTCACAGGCTTTGTCATTATTCTTAGCACTGTGGAAAAAGTCAGGCCATGGCAAAATACGATCCTTCATTAAACAGTAATCTAATATAATTTGCTTTTTAAGAAGCTGATTAAAGAGCAAGGGGGAAAAAATGTTTGTAAATAAACTTTTAAGTGAATTTGCTTTACTCCATACATTTCCTGCATTTTGCTAAAATGAATGCTAAACTCACGGGATAATTTGACTAAATAACATTTCAAAATGAAGACGGGGAAAACAAACACAATTCTTTTCCATGGTATCATGCAAAAAAAAGAAATTACTGCAAATTTTGTTCAATCTATTAGGAGACATAAAAAAATGACTCTTGAAAACTATTCAACAGCACAGCTGAAATTTCAGGTATGAGGCAGATGAAAATAAAAAAAAAAAATCTGTGTGAACTAAATCCAAGGATCAAATGAACACATGGAAAAAACCAAAACCTTACCATTACCAACGACATTATCCAAACAGTAAAAGAAGCAGCATTTGTCACTGCTTTCATTATTATAAATTATTCACTCAGCTGTGTTTTTTCAAAGAATTCTGAAAGCAAATACATCAGCTTTGAAGACATATTTCTCTTGTTTCTAGGCCAATGGAGAGCTTCATAGCTCTTGCTTTGGCCAAGATGTTTATTATGGCCTCCAAGTTTTTAATTTGCTTTTTTTTGGTGGGGGGTGTGAGGGGGTGTCAGGGTTTGGATTCAAGGAAAACTATTCTATTCATAGAGAAAATCCAGTTATGCCAAAAATTACAAATGCAACTTGAGGAAGTAGGGTATTTATTCCTTAGGAGATCTGGGTTCAATTTCTGGTTCTGTGGCAATTAAAAGGGCGGGTCTGGTCAGGGCACATAGGGTGACTTTTAAAAAAACATGAGAAATAGGTCATCCAACATTTGGCAGCCAACATTTGGGCATGTAAGAGTTACAGGTTAGGTGAGCTGGGGAAGTCGATGGTTGTGTCTTAAGCCTAAGCAGGATGGGAATCAGGAAATGTGGTTGGGTTTTGAACTATTCCTGGCTTTGCTTTCACAGCTCTCCCTGGCATCTCCCCAGGGCTTGGCATCAGCTCCTTGTTTTGGGAGTTTTGGGCATCTGAAAGCACACATGGTGTGTCTGTGGCATCACAGTGTTTTACTGGAAAGCAAAACATTTAGTCTGGGTGTGTCACTTCTGCTGCCATCAAAAGATGACAGAAAACAGGCCATTTTGTGATGGAAACCTGCCTGAAATCTCACTCTCCTACTTTGGCTCCTCATTCTGCAAGGCCACTTGGGAACTAAGATGCTCTAGGCCAGCAGCTCAAATACTTTGGAGAAACAAAGACTTTTGGAGATGGTGGTGTTTTTTTGTCCATTCCCTCATTTCTCTAAAACACCTAGGAATGTGTGGGAGGGCTGGCTGATGGCATGGATCATAGGAAATGGTAGCATGTCTTTCATCCCTGGCCAGCTCTCAGAAGCTCTCTGACCAGCCAGCCCTGAGGCTCACAGCTTCTCTGAGCTCACTCAGCAATGTAGGAAAAAAAATCCTTCTTGGAGTTTTCTATGCAAATTAGAATAGGAAACTTAAAAATGGAAGCGCTTTATATTCACAACCAAACCCATTTTCTAAATATTGCTGAGCATAATGAAATATTTTAAAAGCCCTCCCACTTCTTAAGGTTGCAAAACAGTTTAATTTTCTTAGAAAAACTCCATCTTCCATCAATTAAAAAATTACAAATAGTGAGACTTTTAAAAATGTTACTCTTCATTTCTCTCTCATAACTCTTTCCATGAGCATTGTAATTCCTTGCCTTTCTAGCCAGGCAAATGGTGTCTCTCTAATTTTATTTTTTTTTTTCTGAATCCCTTCAAAAATGAATTAAGTAGCAGAAACCTTGAGACCAAAATAAATGTCTTCTTCGTCTCTATGGGAAGTATGCTTAGTCTGATTATTTGCTTAAAAATAACAGCATTATTTCTGGCAAAATGGTACTTAACTCCTTGTGGTTAAAAAAGAGAATAAAATAAAATTAGCAACTCTGACAAGCAATCAAACAAGCTCTCAGTTTCCAGTGAATAGGTGTCTGCACAACATCTGCCTGGTGTGTTTGATCGACACACTCATATATTCCTGCTCTTCCAAGAGACACAGAACTATGGGGTAAATAAGATTTCAGTGACTGGGACTTCCTGCTTCAGGCAATGTTGTGACAACTTATTTTCTTCCCAGTGTTCACTCAGGAGTTTTAGAGCATGGACAGCAGAGTTCAAGTGCCTGAGTTTCTCATCTTACATTTCCAGCAATTGTTCTATGTCAATGATGAAATTTAACAAGTCATTTCATGTAGAGGGCTATATTTGGTAGGTAAATGTTACAAGTGGCATTTTCTTTGTGTACCTACACTACAGAGCATCAGGGATATACTCCCAACAGGGTCTTCATAATCAGTATTAGCATTACAACTTTCCCTGGCAAATATTCCACCTCTGTTGATGGATCTTCTACTTAAATGCACTAAAAATTCAGAATCCTGGGTTGTTCCTGTGAGGGAAATAGAGGAAATCAGGTGATCCTGTGAATGTTTCCAATATCATAGGGATCTTCAAAGGTGCAACCCCCCTGCAGTGAGCAGGGACATCCTGCACTAGATCAGGTAGCTTGCAGCCTCAGCAAGCCTGGCCTTGAATGTTTCCAGGGATGGGGCTGCCACCACCTCTCTGGGTAACCTGTGACAGTCCCTCAGCACCTTCATGATGAAGAAGTTCCTAATGTCTAATCTAACACTGCTCTGCTCTAGTTTAAAACCATTGCCCTTCATCTTATCATGAATATCATCCTCAAAGAGTTTGATAGTTTGTGATTTGTTTCCATAATCAGCACCCTGTGTTGGTTTTATAGATACCCTTAATGGAGATGTACCATTCTTTTCACACTTAAGTTTTCATTTAACTCCTATTAAAAATGTTATAAGTTCTAGTGCTGACAAACTGACAATTCCACTTAAATCTGAAGTGAATAGGGTGTTCCTTTAAAATATTTGGGGTTTTTTTTTTTTTTTTGAGGTATAATAATTCCCCCAGCTTAGTTTGTCTATCTGATGTATCTTTAGTTTTGCTAGCCCCCTGTTCAGATAGATTACCCTTAGAATATGCATGGTATTAGAGCTGCATGAGCTGGAGTGTACACAAAGAAAAATTGCAACCCATCTCTCCCCAGTTGGTTATGTGGTAAATTTGTCTCGCTATGCAAGTAAGAAGTGATCTGAAAGATTTTTTCTGGGGAATTGTTTTGGCACCAATTCTTTTTCCAAACCCTTCATTCTCACAGAAATGGTGGAAGTGGTTCTGCTCACTGTGTCCAGTGAGATGAGGAACATCATTAGGAGAATTTTCAAGATAGTCCAAAGCTTCCACCGTCTTGGAACCAATCAACATGGGGAAAAAGTACAGCAGTAATATCAAGTTTTAAAGAAGTTTGTAAAGAATATAGTATGTGCTTAACAGGTGAGGTACATCCTCACTTGAGAACATCTTTTCCCAGCAACTTGCTCATTCTGAGTTGTTTCCTGATAACTCTGAGAAACAAGCCTAGTGAAGCCTCTGGAGCAGTGAGCATGAAGCTCACTTGAGGCTGTTGAGATACAGGAAAGGTTGCCCAGAGAGGTGGTGGAGGCCCCAGCCCTAGAGACACTCATGTTTTTGGAAATGTGATTTTCAAATGCAGAATGGTTTAGTACATCTTTCTATTAACTGTAATTTAAGTTATTTTATAGTTCAGAAACATTTGCTGCCTGAGACAATCTAAACATAATGCACCTAATACACCTGATTTTTTCTTTGATGCATGATCGTAAACAAGTTTTGTCAGAATCTGGCAATAGGACAAGGGCCAACTTTTTAAAACTAGAGCAGGGAAGGTTTGCACATTTGGAAAAAAACCTTCACTATGAGGGTAGTGAAGCACCAGAACAGGCTGCCCAAAGAGGAGTGAAGGCTCCATCCCTGGAGACATTCAGGGCCAGGCTTGCTGATGCTCTGAGCAACCTGGTCTAGTGCAGGATGTCCCTGCTCACTGCAGGGGTGTTGGACTAGATGGCCTTTGAAGGTCCCTCCCAACTCCATGATTCTATGATGTCTAGACATTCTGGTCCAGAGCTTGAGAAAGTACAAAGTTATAGTATCATCTAATGGGAACCACAGAGGGACAAAGTAGACTCATTTAGAATGTTTTGGATTGCCCTGATGGTTGTTGCAATGGGATGTATCATTCAGACTGTGGCAGATAGTGAGGATCCCACATGGACTGAGCTGTTTTGCTACCTCCCTATTTCATGGAAACTGCATGTGTAAAAACCTACTCAAAGCAGAAGCTTCCAACATTAAAGATCTTCCATATACAGACATTTTGAGACATTAAAAATAACTTCTCATGATTAAACACATAGGCATCTTATAGAATGATTTGTGTTGGCAGGGACTTCTAAGATCATTTATTCCCAAACCCCCTGCCATGGGCAGGGACACCTCCCACTAGACCTGGTTGCTCAATGCCTCATCCAGTCTGGCTTTAAACACCTCCAGGGAAGGGGCATCCACAATCTCTCTGGGCAACATTATCTTCTATAATTTTCATGTGTTTTCAGTGTTTCAAGATACAGACTTTGATTCATTTTTGAATTTTCCCATTAACACTGAGTTCTTGCTCAGTCAACAGCAGCAATATCAGGTAGGGCTGCAGGGCAAGGACCAATAGCTAAGATCTTGGTACAAGACAAATTCATTAGACAAACTGAATAATTCAGGCACATTTGAAAAGCAAATGAATGTAGAGGTGTTCCCTTATGATTATTGCTCACATAGATTTTTCTTTAAGAGGAAAAACATAAATTAATAAAGGCCAGAATGTCTTTAATGACAATATTAGCGGCTGCCCTGTGGCTATTAAGACATGCACTCATTGTAAACTCTATTGATTTTTCCATTGGATAAAATTCTCTGGTTAAATTGTTATTTGCAGCTATAATCCAGTGTTGGTCATTATTGTTATAAAGTGTGGTCAGAAAATTTTTCATTGATGCTCAGACCACAGATTTTCAGAAAGATCCCTTAACAGCATCAGGTTGACTCAGAAGCTGTCTGCAAGGGCAATAATCACAGCTCTTGAGAAGGTGATGATGCTATTGATTAAAGAAATGAGTTACAGGCTCTTTAAAAAGAGTATACAATTTCTGTGAATAATACTGCATGTACTCACAACAGAATTAATGGCCAAACTGAATGTGCTTCTGGATGCCACCACTACCACTGCTTTCTGTTAGCAGGCTCTTTGCTAAATCTTACCAATTTCTTACCGAGAAAATTCCAAACCGTGGCAGGGCAGAGCACACAAATTTCAGAGGTTTTTGGAGCACTGAGAGACCATTTCAGAGACTGGTAGCAGCTACCAAATTCCTATCAAAGATCACTGTGAAAAAAACTTGTGTCTGTTTGTAGCTTTCAATCCATGAGTTTTTTCAGTATTTCATTAATGAGAAGTCATCTTGCCCTAGCAAGACTTGATCAGAAATTCATCTTTTTTGAGAGCAAGCTTCCAGCAGCTTCTCTCTCAAGCCACCTCTTACCTTTCAAAGATATGGTCTGGATTTACCTAAATTCCAGTTATTCCTGTTTAGGGGAAAAGAAATAGTGGGTGGCTTGTTTTATGGCCAAGACACAGAGTGCAACCGTGACTTGTGTGTCTGTGCACAAGAAATTCTCTGCAGCCATGAATCTATCAGGAATGTGCACAGTACAACCATAAAGATCAAATGTAGTGGTAGAAGAACCTTGCCTTGTGGCTCCAGCTCCTGCTTTTTTATTGCCTTCATAGAATCATAGAATTCATTGAGCTGGAAGGGACCTTCAAAGGTCATCTAGTCCAAACCCCTTGCAATGATCAGGGACATCTGGCATCAGATCCCATTGCTCAGAGCCTCATCAAGCCTGGCCTTGAACGTCTCCAGGGATGGGGCCTCCATCACCTCTCTGGGCAACTTGTGGCAATGTCTCACCACCACATTGGTGAAGAATTTTTTCCTAATAACCACTAACCCTGCTTTGCTTCAGTTTAAAACTATTCCCCCTTGTCCTATCACTCCATGCCCTGGAAAAATGTTCCCTCCTCAGCTTTCCTGTAGCCTCTTCAGGTACTGGGAGGCTGCTGTAAGTTCACCCCAGAGCCTTCTCTTGTCCAGGCAGAACAGCCCCAACTCTCTCAGCCTGTCCTCTTGGCAGAGGTGCTTTGGCCTTTTTGGATCACTTAGTCATGCAGTCAGGTTTTTTAAAAGTATCTGAATATCTGCTATTTGAGATGCCTAACTACTTTTGCAAATTTAATATTCCTTAATCCAAGAGTCTTTGGCTGGGTAAATATATGATGCTTTGGTAGGTGAGCAAATTCTGAAGTAATAGAGGTCTTATATGTTCTAAAGAGGTACAGTGACTTCCACTGGTCTTACAGCTCCTGCCTACCGTGAGGATAAATTAGAATTAATTTATAAAGGAAGTCAGGAAGAACTTCTTAAGAGATATGTCTTTTGAGATACATTCTTCATGTCAAATGCAGACAAGCTTAAAAAAAAAAAAAAGCAGAGACTGCTGTAATTGTGATATCCTGTTCAGGTTACACCACCCTCAGGGAAACCTCTACTAATAACTGAATTAATTAACAAGAAATTGTTTTATGTGTTACAGAATTTCAACCAGTTCTCTGCCCCAGATTCCCTGCTGGGGTGTTTTTGCACCAGTGTGAACAAAGAAGCCATTTGCCAGGGCTTTGCTAACCTGCTCCTCTATCTCTGTGCTTAGTTGTAAGGCAGGGCTGTGTGGATTACAGCTGGGAGCAATGTCTCCTTGTATCAGATGCTCTGCACTCATTGCATAGAAAAGTGTAAAACAAGGACCTTCAGAATCCCTGATAGCAGTTTCAGGCAGCAGAAGCACTGCTGTCTAAGCTTGTAGACAAGATTAGTAGCTGTGGCACGGTGGGAACAGACATGAAGAGATAAACTCAGTGATGCAGCTTCTTATTTCACCTCATACTTCCAGAATACCTTGGGAATGTGGTTGCTGGTGCATAATTTATATCCACTGGTCTTTCTGTTGTTTCACTTAAGTATCTTCTGGGTACATCTCTTGAGTATCTTCTGGGCACATCTCTTGAGCAGGTGAATGCCATGGAGAAGGGGGGCAAGCTTTTCCTGTAATTCCTATTCCTTTGGGATGTGATGATTATCCTTTCATGTTAAAATTGTTTTCTCTTCACAACCATTTATGGGTGCACGCCACTAATGACACTATAAAAGTGGCCTGTGCAAAAGTACTGGCTCAATTGTGTGTAAAATAGCGCAGTTTTGTTGGAAAGGGCTTGAGCTGAATGGGTAACCCTGTTTTTAACAGGATTAAGTGACAGATGGGGTAGATACAGATAAGGCTGCACAATGCATCTTCAGTCTCTACTCAGCAAACAGAAAGACAGTTCCTTTTCAGCTCACAATTGCAGGCACATTTTGTCCTATCTTGAAAGAATGCAAGAACAATTTTCTTGATTTTTATCTGCTTTTAGTCAAGCTTCCTCAACAAAGAAAGCATTTGTTACACTTTTCAAGCAAAACAACAAACAAAATTGCTCTTCATTTGGATACAGACTAGTCTTGAGTGGGAACAGCCAAAATAACATGGCTTCTTAGTCACCTCTCTTTCTGGAAACGGTAGCACTAATTATATTTTTGTACAATTTCACATAAAATAAATTAAATTTTATTGGGAAATTCTATAGGTAAAGTGATTAATGTCAGCATTCCTCCTCACAGCTGTGTCATGAAACTGAAGTATTGCCTCTGTGTTCCTATACAGATGATATTGTGTAGATGCACACCGATGAATTCACCACGGGTCTCAATCTCTTTCTTGGCCCATATACAAGGAGAAATCCTTAATGTCAAATCTACCTGCCACCATCTCACCTATCCAAAAGCTGATTTGGAAACATGGAGCTCTGACGCTTCCTCTTCAACCATCACAGCTTCCTCTTCCAGTTCCCTGCTGTGGACTAAGGGACCAGCAGCCTCATAATATGCTTCTGTGCCTCTGCGGCACAGGAAAATATCAACCTATCACACAGATAAATACCAATATCTCCCATTAGCTATTAGAAACTGGAAAACAGAGTGAATCTTAAGGTAAAATCTTAGCTCCAGTTGAAAAGAACTATGAGCTCCACTCTGGCTTCACTTCAATTTCAGTCCAGGTTTGTATGATTTTAAGTTTTTTTAGGCAAAAAATTTGAATGAAGTACACTTACATTAGTTATACAGGCATTATAAGGCATTTTCCCCCTCCTGCTTACGAATGCAAGTATTTCTGTTACCAGAAGACTAATGATACACGTTTATAAACTGCTATTCAAGTGATTTTCTCCAAGCACTCCAGAACTGCAGGGTAGAACCTTGAAGGAATATAATTTTCATTGTAATGCAAGAATCTTTTCAGGAGAGATGAAATTTCATGCAAAAAACCTCTCACTTCACTCTTACCAACGGGTAGTATTCTGTTTTCATATCCAATATATTAATGGGTTTGATGGGCTTGAGTGTTTTTCCACCTAGACTATTTGATGGCATCATTTTTATGGAGAAAATGATGCTTTTGTTGAAGAGAAGAGACATTTTGCTTCTGGAAAACTGTCTAAAAACATTCTTCTTGAAGTTGCAGGAGATTTGTGATATTAATATTGCTCTGTATAGCTGTTTATATGTAGAGCTTATACATATTACTCTTATGCAAACAAAACACTCATTTAAAAGGTCAAATATCTTGGGTCTTATTTATTTAGTTTAGAATGAAAAATGGGTTGATGCAAGGCAAATGAGAATTTTAAATTGCAATATTTTCATGTCTGAAAAAATCTGGGTGGACTTTGAGGCACCAGCTCTGCAGCCAAAGGATAACACTATGAGTCAGCTCAGCCCATTTAGGAACTGCAAGGCAAAGGATGTTGTTCCCTCTTTTTTCAGTGGTTTAAAAAATTGCTGCTCTTCTGCTACAAATTTCTGCCCTTCAGCTGGATTTTACCATCCCTTAGCCCTGATTTGGTATTTCAATGAGTAGTAAAACTAGTTAGCTTATACCATGAAATCTGGTTCATGGAATTTAAAAAATCTACTAAAAGAAGACTGTTTTTCCCTAGTGCAGATTCAACGACACTAGTTTTAGGCCAAAGCTAAAAAAGAGGACTAAATTATTGCAGAGTAATTCCCCTCAGGCCATTGAACACACTAAACCAACTCACTAAAGCTCACTTTGGACTAGAGTATCCATACATGCACACCAGAGAGCTTTCCTGGGACAATCTCTTCTGCTCGAGTTACTCCAGTTAATTGCTTTGTGCTGATGAGTCTTGAAAGTCAGTTGTGCCTTTAGCATCCAAACAGTCTCTGAAATACTCTGTATTTATTTGAAACAATTTCACCATGAAATGGGGCATTAGAAGACACGGCTGGGATCATGAAGCATGACTTGGTGCTGTGAAAACCTTCCTTCTCTTGGCTGTTGGCTTCATGCAGCACCAGACCATCCCACTGCCAACACTACAAGTACACTGATTTGCAGCAGACATGATTTTAGGTCCCACGTTTACTGTTACAGATGTTTGTCCAAAAAAGCCCCCCCCCTGCTGCTCCCAGTGACGTACATGGCTTTTTTACCCATGAGCAACTTGCGAGGCACTTGCCTCAGTAAAATACACATGTAAATTGTTGCTGATTTGGGGCCAACACATGTATATGTTGATTGAGCATCACCCTGTGCACAATTTGCACAGTCTGTAGATGCTAAAGGGATCTATGTTCTGATGTCTTATGGGACTATATGCTACATCTCTCTCTGAGGCTCCTCTCTCATCACTGGAGAGTCTCATTAAATTAATACAGGGCAGCAGGGATATTAGCAAAACAACAGCTTGATGCAGTCTGAGTTCTGCTTCTTTTGCTCACACAGCTTCTGGCTGGGAGCCTCAAGAGTTAATGGAAGTCGGCAAAACTGAGCATGTCCTACAAAAGGCAGCTTATGGCACTGAACAATTATGCAAGAATTTTTCATTGGAAGCGATGAGGGATGATGACATTGCTCTTAATATTTGACCTTCCTGGTTTCAACTGCTCAATACCTCTTACTGTACACAGAAATTGCCAAAATCCCACCTAATGAGCTGAAAAATGACACATGACAGATCTGATGGCTAACTGCAGCTAGAAGAAAGACTAGTACAGAACAAAAACTCCCAACCTTGCCCTTATTTCTGGTTTGGTTTTTTTTCTCCAATTATACTGAGAGTTTAAATATATAATTTTAAGGCACAGATAATTAGAAACTTCATTCAAAGCAAACTGAAGTCAGGCAAAGTTCTGTTGTTTTTAATGTCTTTTTGGCTCAGATCTGCAATATGTTCAGAAAGTTATGGGATCCTTTTAGGACTTCAGGTTTTTTTCTTTTCTGGGAAAGGAGTTTTGGTTGTATTCCAAGTTTCATGTCCCTTTACTCCTGAGACATTTACATACAGTTAACTCTTTTGACTTCCAGGAAAGGCAATGGTTCCTGAATTAAACTGGGGTAAGAGTTTTACTAAGAATAAAATGATCAGGAGTGCAGCCCACTAAGACAATGTGTAAGAATCACAGTGCGTTTAATGCCACTGGCCTTTTCGTCTTCTGCATTGCTTAAGTTTCATCTCAAAAGGGCATCACAAAAGCTGCTATAATTATTTCAGGAGTTGAAAAAAATTTTCAGCAGCTCCAGTCTTGTTTCAGTCATACAAAACTCATGTCCCACCTTTGATAAGAAACAGGGGAGGTGAAGAAGTGAAGCTTTAAGTATTGGTTGATTTTTCTATGGAGCCTTACAGCCTCACTGCAGACAGCTGGGGATCTCTCACTTCAAATAATGTTGGTGTGAAAGAATATGCTGTCAAAGAAATGAAACTGAAGATTTTTTGTGAATTTGTTTCTATAGAGTGCCCCTTATGGACTTATAGATCTAAGTAATCTCTGAAGTTCCCTCCCAACTCTATAAATCTGTGACTCTATGATTCTATGAATTTGACTTAAACTCTGCAAAATTTGTGCATCCTCTGAGGGACCTTGATAAAAAGCCTCAGATTAGGTTTAGCAAACGAATGGTAGACATATAGCCCAGGGAAAGAGTCTTGGTTTCTCTGTTCTTCATCACTTGTGTTCTTAAACAAATTTATTATGTCATAATTTCCTCCCCTGCTTTCCTACTTTGATGACATGGGATATTTTGGAGAGGCTTTTTGACACACTTTTATGTTTTTATGGAATAAACTTGATACTGTCACTTCTGCTATAAATGTATGGTAAATGTTGATTAACTAAAAGGAATTTTAATAGGGAGTAAAATTACTGTACCTGTCTTTGGGCAGTATGTTTTATTCTAGAGCACGTAAAGTCAAAGACTTGACAAACAAAGACCAAAGAGAATGTCATCTTCATCAGTCTAAATATGCTATTGAAAGGGTGTATCTGTCTCTTTTCCCATGGGGCAGCTAATTAAATTTCTCCATTCTCTCTTTAGTAGGAAGAGAAGAGGAAGTGGCAACCTAGAAATACATGATTTTAGGAGGTTACAGGTAAGTAAAAAGAGTTGGTATTCATCCTGATTTCTGAAACAGATAAATTTTTAGGTATGCAGACCAGAAAAAGTATGTTTTTACAAGACTAACTTCTTTTAATGTTGTTAAGCTGCATGCACATAGCTCTTGTATTCCTACATGAGAAATTAAATGTTTTCAAATCATATACTGGTTAAGCCAAATTAAGAGATGAGATTGAATCTCTTCATGACCTTATGATCTTTTAGGTTTTCTGAAAGAATGTATGTGACTGAGGCTTAAGATGCCTAAACTGGCATGACATACATGGGGAGGGGCTTCGGTGGTTTCAAAGGCTGAATTTAAGTAGGCTGCTCCAAGCTGCTGAAGATAAAAGATGAGGAGGGCTTAGAGTTCAAGTACTGACATCCAGCTAAAGGCAACCACATGGTATTTGTGGACTTGAATTTTCCCAAAATGTGCTTAAGTCCACATACAAAACACTAGACGCACCTTAAAAAACTTACATAGCTCAGTACGTACAACACAAATGTCTGAGTTAGTTATGGGCCAGCATATGCTTTGTGAACATTGGGTATGAGCTTGACACTAATTTTTTTGGTAGGTTTTCCAATTTCTACGATTATAATTTTACTGTGGTTAAAATATAAAACAGATCCAGTTGGCAAAAACACATGGATATTTCATGGAAGGTTTCCAGAGTGGTGATGGTGGCTGTAGTAGTGAAGAACACCAAACAGCACCACGAAGTGTAGCTTCAGTGCAGATGGAAAGGGCTCTAAAATCTAAAGGTGGGTGTTAGGCAGCATGGACACACACACACACAAACCTACACGTTTTTTGCTGGTTTGGGAGGGCAATCTGCTTTCAAAATTGATGAAGAGGGCACGCCTAATTAGAAACATTTATCACATGTACCCTGACAATTGCTTTTTTGTTTTCACTCTTCATTTGGAGTAGTATAAATCACAGGAAAATAAGTATCTCCTATCCAAAATGTCCATCTCTTTGTTCTTTTTTATTTGATTGCAGTCAGATGAAAAAAGCCCGGCTTTGAAATGGAGGCAATGGCCAGAGGCCCACTGATTGCCTGTAAACAGAAACAAAAAAAAAAAGGGGGCACTGGTAACATTTAGAATGGTTTATCAGTGATCAAAGCACAGGAGGTGCTGTCTAGACAGCCTAGGTGTGGACCAGCAAATGGCTTTCATTAAGGGTCCTCTACTCTGGTGCCATTGTTTCAGCTCTGCTCTTCTTCAGGCCAATCTGTGATTGATTTCCAGAGAGGTGCCCAAGTGCCTGTGGCAATGGGATAAAGCTTACAGGACTTTGCTTGTTCTGACAAGGCAGAGTAGCTGCCTGTCACATTAGTGCAAAATGACACTTTCATTTACTTCCACAGTGCTTTGAAACAAATACTTTTCAGCTATAACGATTGCTCTTTGCAGCTTGAGCTCGGGGAGTCAACTTCTTGTGTTCCAGAGAGTAAAAGCTTGGGAAATAATTCCTGAAGTATCCTGTAACCGAAAAGGGTCATATTCTGACCCCTCTGGCAGCACTGTACTTTCCTCTTCTTGCATAATCATGGCTTTAAGGATGTACTTTATTTATAAGGTTGCTGAAACTGGTTGTTAAGGTTTGGGAGAACAGTTTCTCTTTTCACCCATGTGAATTCCCACAGGCATCTATCTGTGCCTGTCTGTGAGTGCACTTGGCACTCACAAGCTGGTGTACTAAATCATGGGGCTCAGATTATTACTCCAACAGTCTCATTACAAACCCTAATGTGAAAATGCAGGACTAGGTTAATTTAGGAAAAAAGCCTCACGTTCAGCTGGTGTAAATTACTAAATTACTTATGAACTACTAAACTAGCAACATGCAAGAGCTGCAGATGGGGTCCATGTTGTCTCAGCCTCTCCACTTGGTGCTTGTTTTCCTCCAGCTCAGCTGTAGCTACTCCTAGATAAACTCAAAGGGAGGAAGGCAGAGGTATGTGGCAATCCAGCATGCTTTGATGTCTTCTGTGCCATTTCCTCAAGGCCAGATCTTATAAGTGCCACCAAAGTTGTGGACCTCTCAGTGGTGACAATACAAGGCAAGCGACAGAAGGTTCCTATGACCACTAATAGAAGAAATATATGGACTTCTAAGGCTGAAATCAGTGCTCCATCCCCAACAGTGAGATGCCAGAAGACTTTGTGACCTCTAAACCAGTGTGCTTAGGTTGGGAGCTCTGTGCTGGATCAACCTTCACTCCAAGGCCTCCATGGGCTCCTAGTGTTATTTTGAAGAATCTGGAAAACACTAAGCAGCAGAAATTGGAAATGTAGGAGAAAGGAGTGCAAATATTTGGGCAGCAGAATTAAACATCCTGGGGACTTTTTTTGAGTTCTATTTTTTTTAATGTTCTAGAGCTATCACTGTAACTGTTGCTACAAGTGTCTTTGTGAGGGTATATATACTGATGTTTATAGGAATGAAACCATCTACTTTACAGGTAAAATTTTGATGAGTCCTCTGGCTCCAAGTGGAAAAGTAATTTTTTTAAGACTTCTTGAGGATGATCTTGCAAAACAGAAGCTGGAGAAACTGGTCAGGTGTTAGTAGGGGTCAAAGTAGACACTGAAGAGAAATGGACTGTAGCCTGAGTAAGACACAGGCTCCAGATGTTGGCTCAGCTAAAGTAGGGTAAAATAAAAAGAACTGGTTTCAGGATGGTGATTTTTCTCTATCTATGCCATATTAAGGAGTGAAGAGCACAGTGCTAGAGGCATGTGCAAAGTCTGTGGGCCATGTGTCTGTCTGTCATGTAGCTCCTGAAGAGCTAAGCTATAAACTGAAAGACTCGTACCATCTGCCCTGGAAAAACTGGATTAAAATTTCCAGGCTCATAACTAAACCAGTCTGGATGTCTGACTAGTGTCCAGGTGGACATCCAGTCAAGCAGTGGTCTGACAGCAAGCTCAGGTGAAGCTTGTGCTTTCCTTGCACTCCAGAGGCTTTGGAGGCTTTAGAGATGCATTGGTTTCAGTAGATGCATCCACTCAAATTATTTTGGTCACTAATCAGTGCAGTTCAATAAAAGGAAATCACATGATCTTTTTTCCCCCTAGATTTTGAACCCATTTTTTAAACTTGTATTTTTAATGACAAAAGAAACAAGGTTGGAGAGGAAAATCTTTTACCAACACTTGAGTTCTGCCCACTATTTTTGTGATTGCCTCCTCACACCAAACCCATGGGCCAATTTGCACCCAACCATGATGTTTTCAGACTTCAAACCCTTCTGGAGCTTGCACGGACTTATATTACTGAAACTTAATGATACATTGTTGCTATTACCTCTGGTAAGAATTTAACGTTATGATTAGCATTGCTGAAGACCGAGGTTAATAAAAGGTTACACCCAAAATTTTGCAATCCTAGCAAAAACTGGGAAAACTTCAAATTTCCAAATGTGTTCCTCTCTCTCACTATCCTTCTGTTTTAACCCACTACATTTCTATCACATTGCAGATCTGGATTCCTTTGGGCTTAGCTATAAAAACAAGTGCTGAAGACTGTGGGATGTTAAAAAGTCAGTTAAACATTTTTACAAGTCTGTGTCTAAGCCGATGATGCAGCGGAAGGAAAACTCATAATGGAGGGAGTCTCCACATTCTTTTCTTGTAAATTTAGTGACTGGAAATGGTCATTTCTACTGCCTGAGTTACTGGTTTCCTCAGCAATTCACTGGTGAAGTCAGTGTCAAAACAGAATTGGGAATCTCTTCAAGTCACTTTGAGTAATTATCTGCTGTTTTCACTGGAAGACCTTTCCCAGATGAAATCTTCAGAATTAACACATTCACAAATTAGTAGTCTTCTGCATCATTTCCTCACCGTCATGAATGAAATGTGGGTGATGCCACAAAGGCAATCAGGGAATTAAATTCTAACAGGCTTTCACTGGCCCTGTGAAAAGAGTAAAGATAAATTACTTAGAAAAAAAATTTGTGTAAACATTGCTTTTTATTGAGAGGAGAAAGTGTTTTTCCAAGGAATTACTCTTTTGAGTGGTAAAATTGTCTGAGTGTCCCCCTGAAAGGCATCTTTGTCATATTTTTGTTTCAGTTACAGCCAGTATTTGGCCTCATTAAGATTTAGAGTGTTTAAATGTTTCTGAGTGTTCCAGTCAACTTTACCATGTACTTACTACAGTAGATCCTGCCTGCCCACACCGACCTTTTCAAACATTTCAAACACAGCTTTTTAACAAACACATCCTAATGAAATGCTGCAGATCTTATCTAGTCAACTTCTCTGAGACCACAAGTCTCGGAAAGACCCAACCATGTTTTGCAAGAGCAGATTATGTGCCTGCAGCTGAGGTTTGTTGGATGGTGCAATCTCTGAGTGCAGAGCTCTTCACACTGCTGCCAAGAGCTGGCTTTGCATCGTATCTGGTGCTGCTTTCTGCAGGCTTTTGAGCAAACCTTCCACGGTGTTCAATTAGACCCTTCCAACTTATCCTGGAGAAGAGGAGGCTGCAGGGAGACCTCATAGCAGCCTCCCAGTGCCTGAAGGGGCTACAGCAAAGCTGGGGAGGGGCTGTTTGCCAGAGCATGTAGTGATAGGATATGGGGAAAATGCTTTAAACTAGAGCAAGGCAGGGTAAGATTAGAAGTTAGGAAGAAGTTTTATACCATGAGGCAACTGGAATAGGTTGCCCAGAGAGATGGTGGAGGCCCTATCCCTGGAGAAATTCAAGGCCAGGCTTGCTGAGCAACCTGATCTAGTGCAAGATGTCCCTGCTCATTGTAGGGGGGGTTGGACTAAATGGCCTTTAAAGGTCCCTTCCAAGTCTATAATTCAGTGAACTGTGTGGCAGCTGCCACATTAGCACATCTGCCCTGTTTCTGAGCTCAGGTCTTATTCAGATACAACTTTGCCTCTTTCCTTCTCTCAGTGTCTTTTGTCCTTTGCTACTTTAGGCCAGAATAAAATATTAAGATACTCCATCACCCACCACACTCCAGATTACTTAAGATATAATCCCCTCCTTGGCTACATTGCATGTAGCCCCTAAGCAAATTTAAAACTTAAACAACGTTGACAAATCTCATCCCTTGCTTCAGTATCTGGCTGTCTTGTGACACCTGCATTGAAGTATTCAGGGTCTCAGCCACTGTGAGATTCCTTTTGCTGCCTGCAGCTCTCCCAGTCACCTGAGGGAAGATTATTTAATCATTTAAGAAATGCTAAGCGAAAAGGTGTGTCATTTTTTCACTTCTGTGATCACTCAGTGCCACAATTCAAAGGGCAGTTCCTGGCCCCAAGACATTGCTTATTTTTTTAGTACAAAGTAGCATTTCCAAGTGTATGTTTTTCCTGGGTATCCCCTCTGCTTTCTGACCGTCTGGAATTTTTCTTTTAGAGAAACAATGTCACATTGAATCAGAAAGGTCTATTTGAATGTAGTCTCCAACCTCACCCAGTTCCTCTTTCTCTTGGCTTCTTTCTCAGGAAGCAAACCTTTCCCTCTTCTATGAGATTTATTTCTTTATCACGTGGTGGAATGCAATTTATCATTGTAGATTTAACAAAACAATGTCACTCTCATTCCTTGCATTCCAGAACTTTGAATTAGTTGTTCTGACAGTGATTAATTGTACTAAATGTTACCAAATACCAATCTTCATATAAAAACCCTGAATGCCATATGATATGAACAAATGAAAAAGTTTTAATGTCAGAAATCTTATTTAAAAAAACAAAACAAAACAAAAAAACCCAAAAATAACTTGGACAAGTCTAGGGTTATTAATTAAAAAAAACCCCATTGCATATTTTATAATGCCAGGGGTTTTTTTTCTGGTTGGCTGGTATTAATACAATAAAGCTTTATTCCAACTGCTTTTTCTGTAAAATATGTGACAGTTACTGCAAAACAATATAATAGTTTTACTCTGACATAAGCCAGATCTTTCGGTGAAGTAAATGGAGACAATTAATACTGTCTGAGGATCTCTTTCTTCTTAATTAGGATTCACTTAGAATTCACCTGGAAAATTCTTCTCCCTAGTAAGGCAACATGCTGTGGAATTTTAATGGCTCCATTATGTTAAAGAAACACAATGTGATTATAGTGATGATGGGAATTTGGCTGTACTGCTTGAGGAACATCTGGTTTAAAATAAATATGCAAATTTCTTCATATATGTGTTAATCTGTCAAGTCCAGAGGATGCCAGAGTTTAGTAAGACCAAAGACTGAAGTGTAGTAATCAAATGGAAGTGGTTGGCAGCAACTTAGGTTTACATCACCCAAATCTATTCAATGTTGTTGAAAAACACACTGGAGGTTATATGGTATTTGCTGGCAGTACATACAAGTACATCAGTAACAGAGACCTTGATGTTCATTCTGATGTCATTTACACCATGTTAATACTTATCTGATATAATTGGTGAAAGTAAGTGCAATGTAATCAAACTGATTTAATCTCATCTTACACACAAACTGACTTCAATGGGACTGACCCTGTTCATCAAGGCAATGAGTTTGAAATCAACCTTCATATTATTAAATCCTTTATTAAGGGAACCATTATCATCTTATATCATTAGAGAATTTTCTTTCCACAAGAAATTCCTGAACCATCAGTCATTCTGTTTTTATGTGGCTCTGTGTCAGGAGAAAGTTCTTTGTTGCAAATGGAGGGTTTATTCTTCAGCTCCCCAAAATGCAGGCAAAAACATTTCTACTATGGATTTATTAGGGTAAAATGTCTTCTCTCAAACTGCTGCCTTGTAAGTGGTGACTATTATGACCATTTTCTGTCTTATTTCTTGTCACCTCTTATTTCATGATGGACACATTAGTTTACAGAGTGTTGTGAAGTAACAACTCTTCAGAAAGAGGCTTTTCAAGGGAAATGGTGCCAGAAAGCAGTGTAATATTCTTCTCAGATTCTCCCAACAACTGCGGTGGCCCAATTTGAATGTCCTCAGAAAGCATTGTCACTGCTGTTTGATTGTCCTCTGTTGGATCAGCAGGGTTAACACCTTAAAGCTCCTGCAGGGTTGGTGCTGAAGCCCTGTTCCATCATGTTGACTAGATGCCAGCAAGACAGTTATGATCACCAAGTTGGTGACCTCTTGATGACAGATGCCTCTCAATACAGGTAGCATGTGTGCTATGGAAAGGCTTTGAAGTAGGTGCTCCTGATTCAAGTTCTGAAGTAGGTGGGCTGTTTCCTACTCTTCCTGTGGGAAACCTTGCCTATTGCAAAGCTGCCATAGATCACCTTGGTTTATGTTATTTTCAGGAATAGTAAAGAGGTTATCACTAGGAAGTGAGAAACACCTCAGATTCCGGGCTTCCACTTTTGCCACACATGTACTGACATCATTAGCTTGAATTTCTCATGTTAGGTGTCATCTCAGAAGACTATTTTTCAGTTGCTGTTGAATATCTAATGTTCCTCTCTAGGCTGCATTATACAGAAAGATACTGCACTCTTTTTAAGAGCATGAGGTAGGATTAATTCTAAAAAAAACCAAAAACAAAGACATAGTAGAAAACATTAATTTCCACAACTAACTCAGTGAAATTTTATTGTGCCTGGGCTGAACTATTCTTCAAATGGATTTCTCAGATCCCCTAAGAAAGCAGAAAAAGGCCAGTCTCCTTTACACTGTCCATGTGAGCATGTGGTTGTGTTACATATTACTAAGAGTCATTAGATCTGTTCAGAAAACCTTGTGAATCAGTCAAAGTACCTCCAGATGGGAAGTGCAGCCCTGTCTAGCCTACAGCACCATGCTGTGATTTAACACCATGATGAATCCCCTTGTGAGTGGGAGCCTATAGACTTAGTTTAGCCCGTGTACTTAATTTTCAGGATGTTTGCAGTCCCAATGAAATTAAGTTTTCAAGGCCTGAGATTGTCTTCATTTTTATTTAATGGCTATCAGCTGGCTCCTTTAGGTACTTGACATGATTTACGTTATCAGGATTTAGTTCAATGAAATATTTCCGAAGGCTTTCTGTAAAGAGGGTTTGTTAAAAGAACTGAAATTTGTCCAAGTGACAGACACACATGAAGTTGAAAGATTAGCATAAGGATGCTTCAGAAGTGTAAACTGGCAGAAAGCCATTCATAAGAATGTATGCACTGTTTGCAAGCTTGTCTACAATGTGCTGTCCTTGGTGAGGTTGAACTGTGTCCTCCTTCAAAGGTTTAACAGTGTTGTCTTCAGGGGAATCATTCCAGGATAGAGAAACATTCAATGAATTCTGTAATGCTAACTTCAGTAACAACTTTAATTGTATGAGGATTGGACTAGATGATCTCTCGAGGTCCCTTCCAATCCCTGACATTCTGTGATTCTGTGATTTTCTAGTAATAACCATGGATTGGCTGTCTTGAAACTTAGACAAATGCTAAGTATTAAAGCACCTTCAGATATGGCAAAATGAGTACATTATGATTTATGCTTCCTTCATTCCTATCACCTTAAATAAGAAGAATGTTAGTTCTCCATTGCCAAATGGCTGTATCTGGTATTTGTTAAATTATGATTAACAATAAGCATTGACAGCTAGCACCTCAGAGCAAGCCAGCCCTTCTCATTATACAGCTGATAATTCAGACAAGATTTAATCAAACAATGAAAATATGCAACATTTCTCTTAGCTACTATGCAGGTCTTCACATATTGAGCCTTGTTTAAACAGATGGGTGTCCAAACATTTCAACTGACCCCTCCTCCAAAACCCAGATGCAAACCAAGATTTACTGGGCATCTGTACTTTGGCTGGTGATAGTCTCATAACAGTCCCCTTTGCTGGTTTGTGGTTTCCTTTTTTTCTCCCTTCTTTTTATTTTCTTTTTCTTTCCCAGCAAAGAGTGGGAATAATTTGTGCAGATGGAAATGAGGATAGAAGAGTTGTTTCTAGGGCCATGTTTCTGAGTGGAATCTCCTTCCAAGCCTCTCATATAGTGTCTTCTGAAACCTCCACCAAGCTCAGCCAGCCGGAGAGAAGGAATGACTTCACCCCCTTGCCCTCCTCCTTATCCTTTTGTATTTTGGCTGACACCTGCAATGTATTAATCAGTCAGAACCTGGCCTGCAACACGATTCTATTGAGTGACCGTAGTGTCTCACTGTGCTGAACATGCTCATTAAAAACAGGCAGAACCATTAAATTAATATAAAAGAACCATTCCAAACAGTTAAAACTAGAATTCCAGCCAAAAATTCCCTCAAAGTTGGATTGATTAAGCCTTATTCTCTATTTAGTTCATACAAGCACATCCATGCACAAGGAAATGTGAATGAGTTTGGAGGCACAGTTCCTGCTTTTCAAATGGCTAGGAATTGTCACTGTGATAAGGAAAGCTGTTCCATGTCCTAAGGGAGACCTGACATAAGAAATGGGAATTTTCACATCTTGGTTCCACTCTTCCCTATACTTCCTTTTACCACAGAATACAAAAATAAAACAAATGGAAAGAGTTTTGCTGCCTTCAGAAGGAGGAATATATAATGACCAGAATGAGTGACAGCAGAAGTAGGACCAATACTAATGAGATAAAGGAATGAGTCCTTGGGTTAGTCTGAGCAGCAGTTGCCAAAGGACATAAATGTCTACAAAGGGAGAAACTGCTCAGGGCAAATGTTCCTTCCACTGCCCACACTGGACTTGCAGGGGTGGGAAGAGAGTAAGTTACAACCCCATTTTATGATCTCTGAGTGTAGATAAATTTCTGCTGCATTTACTCCAAATTTCAGAGTTCCAGTGGCTCCTTTATTGAGTTTCTCATGGTGACAGCTGGGGCCTCCTGCAGCAGAAGGAAATGCACAGGAAAGATTCCATCAAAACCTGATCAAAGCCTTTGAGGGAGTCAGTGTAAAAAATTCTAACTTTAATGCTTAATAGGAGGCAATAGCAACACCAACCTATGGAAGCATCACAGAAGATCTGCATTTAAATATAGAGCCACACCACATAAGTGCTAACACCTTATATATTCACTTGATATAACTTTTCTGAACCACAGAAATATGTTGCTATGGTTATATATATTTACAAAGGGTCTGCAGAATAAATAATTGGAAGATATGAGGATCAAGGCCCACAGAGAAGTAAATCACCTGTGAATATATCATAGTCTTAGTGGTGTGCAAGCTGAAAACCCTCAAGCAGCTCTAAAGCATCCTCATGTAATACAGGGAGGCTTGGCCATGGTTATAACTAGGCAACAAACATCACTTGTGTGCTGCAGTCACAAGAGGGACGTCCCACAGGAATTTGTGCACCAGACTGGAGGGAATGATGCCAGTTAACTCACTCAAAGCAATAAAAATTTGGATTTTAGAGTTGGCAAGAGGAGCAGAGTGCTTGCCTATCCTCTAGCACTAGTGCTTTCATAGCCTGCCTTTGGCTGTATCATGTTCAGCTTCAAGTGAGCTTTTTGTGGCCACGTATTTTGAGACCAGTTCAGTCCAATAAAGCAGCAGTGGGGATTTAAAGTGCATAATTAATACAAAAAGTCATTCTGCTTACAGCAACACCAGTTTTTACCAGTTTCACAAATAAATTCACAGCTCAGTAGTTATGGCTTTACTAAAATCACAAGTTAAATTTGTATTTTGTCTCCCTAGGAAGAGTTACCTGCTCTCATTGGGCAGAGGGAAGAACAGGCAGGAAGGTTAAATAGGTAACTGGTAACTGTAGTATGATGAGGTCAGAACTTTCTCTGACTTATAAATAACCCTGCCAAAGTCTTGGATGAAGTGTGCTGGGGTCATACAAAGTATTCACAGCACATGCCAGAATTGCACATTTTTATAGTTGTAATCCTTGCTTTCACCCTTTCATTTTAAGCTGCAGTTTTTCATTCTTTCATAATTAACTGCAGTGCCAAATCTGTAGTTAGACCCCACATTTTCTAGGAAGCAAATGTGTTATCTATGTATATTTCAGCAAGGTGCCCGAAACACTTCTGGGAGTATAGGTTAATACATTTTGCAGTGTATTTCTACCCATTGCTGTAGTACTGATTTTCCAAACAGACTTTCTGACACACTAATTACTCTATACTATGTCCTTTCCTCTCTCCTTTATTTTTCCTTGGTTTTCCTTTTCAATCTATGCCCATGATGTGTCAAACTGCTGGGTTCACAGTCTGTTTAGCAACACAAGCTGCTTCTTTGACAATGATCCCAGTGAGAGGAAACATTTCACAATAAAAACATTAGCCATGATGTGATCCATGAAGTTCCAGCTGCATGACTTTAAAAATTGATTTTTTTCCCCCCTACCTGATTTTATATAAAAATCTCTGAGAAAACTGTGCTGCAAAATGGGAATAATAGGCCTGTAGTTGATGCCTGCAAAAAGTACTCCTGAATGCATGTGGAGATAATTTGCATTTCTTTCTTAAAGCTAGGGGAAAAGCATCTATTTTGTGAAAACAGGCATTTCCTTGTGAAAAATATGTAATCTTTTTGTTTCCTCCATAGTATTTTAAGGAGAAAATAACACACAGCCCTCCCTGCTTCCCAGTTCTCTTTATTAACTTTACATATCTGGCAGAGAAATGTTCCTCAAAATGTCTTCCATATGATCCATTCCAGCTAATCTTCTTCTGAATATCCAATTAATCTGAATCATATCTACTCAGATATTTAAAGCCCTGATTACATTAGAGAAATGTGTAGCTGTCTAACATTACATCACTGATCAGATGACACCAAATCATCCATGTCAGTAAGTAGCTGTGAATTATGGGCCTAGATACAACCAAGTATTTCATATACAGACAATGGATTTATGTCATAGAATCATAGAATGGTTTGAATTGGAAGACACCTTAAAGATCATCTAGTTCCAACCCCCCTGCCATGGGCAGGGACACTATTTCCCACTAGACCAAGTTGCTCAATGCCTAATCCAGCCTGGCCTTAAAAACCTCTAAGGATTGAGGGGGCATCCACAACCTCTCTGGGTAACCTGTTCCAGTGTCTCACCACCTTCACAGGAAAGAACTTCTTTCTTCTATCCAGCCTAAGTCTCCCCTCTTCCAATTTACATCCATTATTGCTAGTCCTGCCATCACATATCCTATTAAAAAGCCCTACCCCAGTCTTTCTGTAGACCCCCTTCAGGTATTGAGAAGACCCCATGAGCCTTCTGTTCTCCAGGCTGAGCAACCCCAACTCCTTCAGCCTGTCCTCATAAGGGAGGTGCTCCAGCCCTCTGATTGTCTTCATGGCCCTCCTCTGGACCTCTGAAGGTGCCATTATTTAAGTATTCTGAGTTTTGATGTTACTTCTTCTATTTCACAGCAGTTCTTTGAGTCAGTATATATTACAGGTTGTAGTTTTTGAGGAAATAAAACAGAAAAGGTACCAAAGTAGTGTGTTAGATGCCAATTTTAGGAGGGTTGCAGCATGTTTCCCTGCCTTCCAAATGAAAGTGAGATCCACAGTAGAAGAAACTGAAGCTGTAGTGATATTATGGTCAGGGATGAAAGTGACTTGGGACACTCTTGGGAAGAGTCCATGACTTAGGACTTAGTCCATCTTGCACAAGCAAGATGGTTTATTATTTATGGATGCCACTGCTATGAAGGGAATTACTTCCAGAATAAGCTCTCCTTGGCATGAATAAATCTGACTGAATAGTTTGATGGGGTATGGTTTTGTTATAAAACAAAATCCCAGGAGGACCACACCTCATTTTTGCCCAACCAATCTGAGAAAATACAGTCTAAAATAAGCCCAGACTCCAACCGTTCTTTGAGATTTCATTGAAAGATAAGAAGAAACTAATTTTAAATCTTTCAAAACTGATTACAAACACGAATCCATTTTAGGAGCGAGATAATTTGGATGGAATAAACATTTTAGCTATAGTTAGGATTTATGGCAGTTTTCTAAACAAAGCTGCCAAGTAAGAATAAAATTTTACTTGGCAAATTTAAGCTGTGCTTTATTTCAAAACATGTGGTGTAGAAATTTGGGAAAGCCATTTCATGATGCTTGAATTCTCTCCCTTTAACACACTCTACCATTGTGTCAGCTTAGAGGTACCTTTTACCAGCTCTTTTCCAAAAACCCATCCTCTCAACATTCTGTTGCACCTTCTCAGACCTGCTACACCATTCTTGTCTCCTTCTGCCTTTATAAAGACTCTTCAATTGGTAAAAGCTGCTGTAAATATCTCTCTCTGCCTTCTTTCTGAGTAATGGATGGAAATTGGAAGAGGGTAGATTTAGGCTGGATAGAAGAAATTCTTTACTGCGAAGGTGGTGAGACACAGCAATAGATTGCCCAGAGAGGTTGTGGATGCCCCTTCCCTGGAAGTGTTTAAGGCCAGGCTGGATGAAGCATTGAGCAACCTGGTCTAGTGGGAGGTGTCCCTCCCATGGCAGGGGGTTTGAGCTAGATGATCTTTAAGGTCCCTTCCAACCCAAACCATTCTATGATTCTTTTACTACCTTTTGGCATTATTTTTTGCTTATTTTTCTCTAACCTGCTGCAATTTGCCATTATCCAAGCTTTTCTGACTCCCACTCTGGATTTCCAAAATCTGATTCCCAAACCGATGGATTGTTAGAAAACTGTCAGAATAAATGCCATTGCTGTATTTACAGGAATCAGGCTTAATGGCAAAGTGGGATTACTTCAAACACTAATATAATTAAAGATGTTCTTCATTCAGGGTGAAATTCTTTCTTGAAGAAAAACCCAGGGGAAAACAGTTGTGTCATTCCATTAATTTCAGTGCAGAGCTACCCGCATCACTGTGGAAAACAGGGAAGAAGCCTACCTAGGTATTGGGCTGGCATTATAACCTTCAGCAGTCAGGGATGGCTACTGATTGTTTACATTTTCTGACATGATTGTCTGCTTTTAGTACTGATTTTTATTGCCATGCTTCGGATCTGCATATCATCAAGCTCTTTGTGCCTTGTGTTTTAATAATGCTGTAATTTTATTTTACCACAGTCTATAAATATCCACTTTGCAGAGGTCAGAAAAATTCAGCTGCAGGTAATCTCCTTGTTGCTCCTTTGTGCAAGAAATTATCTCCAGTTTGCCAAATCAACATTTTAATTTTTATTATATGTATCTTCTCTATCATCTGTGAAAATATTAACAATATATGGGATATTAAAAGCTATACATATGGAAAAATTCTTTATAAGTGTGAATAAATTCTTCAGATCTTCTTAAAATCAAAGCACATTAAAAAATCTAGAGTTGTTTGGTTGTTTCCCCCAATACTAGATGCTAACTCTGTGCCTGATACTAACCACATGGAAATTTAAAAATAAGAAATAACTTATACTTATTTTCTTTTCTCTAACTCAGAGAAAGCTTGGTAACCACAAGACTTCAATGGTGGTCATATCCTACTTGGAGCCTCCACAGAAGGTCCTTTGTGGCCTTTGAGTACCAATGGATGGTGATGAACTGTGTCCAGGGAGCACTAAGCAAAGTCTTGGTTGTTGCCAAAAGGTTTGTTGGGAAGTAATTTTGAAAACAGCACTATTACTTCATCATTTTTCATTATGATTATAATTTTTTTTATATATAAGCTATGGGTTCACCTCAGGTGTTAGTTGTCTTCTTGTCTTTCAGTTCCCTTGCAAATAACTTGGGACAAGGGCCAGATGCCTCTTTTTCCTTCATTGCCCAACAGTCACAGCAGAAGATTAGTAAAAGCAATTCTGATGTGTGTTTATGTTGAATCAGGAGAGTTGAATCAGAGGAATATTGAATCAGGAGAGTTTTTTATTCCTCCTAAACATATTTCTGGAGTTATTATTTATCCTTCTGTTAGTGTACGTTCTGCAGAGGTGGCAAATGACAGTGGTGACATGGGTAAGGCTGCTACAGACACTCAACTACCATATTACAATGAGGAAAAGACATACATTTGCAAAGCTAACTTAAAATGCTTTAAAAATATGTGAGTTTTTCAGAGAAGGGAAATAGAATTAACATTTTCAGTCACTTTTAAAGGGGAAAAAACATGTATGATACTATGTTTAGCTACAAAGCTCCCATTTTCACAGCTTCACTCTAAACTTTTGTGCTGCTTGCTGTAATGAAAGAATTTCTTCATTGTTAAATAATGAAAGCAGAAAACAAAAGGAAAAATAAGTATACATTATGTTTCTGGAAAGAAAAACAAGCAGAGCTGTTTAAGCAGGCTGGCCTTTATGTTATGTTGGGAGAATAATAAAGCCAAGGTTGCCTTTAGAAATATTTGTGTGTGCGAATCCATTTGCAGCCTTGTCCAAACACAAAGCCCCAGCTGATTCCTTAGAAGGCTGTGGGGTTTTTCTCTATTTAAACATGAAGCTCCCAGCAAAGGTCTCTTAAGGGCACAAGCTGCACATTTAAGATTCCTGGTTGTTGTACAGGGAGATACAGAGTATAAATATTAAACACTCATTTATTCTCCTGAGTTAGCATTTTCTATGTATTTATGATTTTTTGCTTTTGCTTGGCAAAAAACTGCCCAGCTTTTCAAGTTTTCCCTGTGCAAGCAGAGAGGGAGCTTTTACACAGCGTTTACTAGTGAACTAATTGACTAGTTCCCCTCTCCAGACCTTAAGTGTTCTCACATTTTAGACAATCATTCTGTGTCTAATTTGTCCACTTCCCAAATCACTTTCCCAACTTTCCCTGATGGAGTCAATAGGTTGAAAGACCACCATGGCAGCCTCTGCTGAGCATTCGGCATTAGGAGATCTCAGGCGTGTTTCAGCCTCCATAGCCTGGAGAAGCTATTAGTTCTAATTGTTGAATGGTTGAACGCTTTGAAGGACAAACGTATGTCCTGAGGCTGTGGCCCTGATGAATGCAAGGGTTTCTTTCACTTGTCATTAGTAATTGAGGGTAAATTAATATTTACTAAGCAGAGTTTCACAGGAAACGGAATGCATGAGAAATCTAAGGGGAAAAAAATGCCACAGGAGAAAATTTTGGTTCCTTTAACACTTTGAACTCAGCTGATAGCAATTAAAGAGCAGCTAGTGGAAACTTGAGATAGGCTTAATAATTTTATTACTTTCCCCTCTTTTTTTATTACTTTCCTCTCTTTTTTATAACAATAATTTTCTCTCCCTTGGTGCAAAAAACATTATAAACAATCCATATGCAATTAATCTATGTAATACCTTTTAGGTTGAACTGCAGATTTTTTATCCACATAATAATGAACATATTAATGTCTATGACTGCATTTTATTCACAATATGTGAAAATTCATCATGTCTGTTTATGAATTTGCAGAGGAATACACAGGCACCCACTCCTAAGTAGCATTCTCTTTAGTTAATAAATCTGAAAGTGCTACACAAATACAGCTTGTTGGGCCAAACTCTGACCTTTGAACATCAGAGGTTCTTGCCATATGATACATGTACATGTACACATTCACACTTTTGTTTGATGTTTCCTTAAAGTATCATTAAAGCCCTGAAGTGATCCATGTGTAGACTGAATACTTAATGCTGATCAAATTAAATATGGAGTAGGCAAGTAGTGCAAGTCTTCCCAGTCACCTCCAGATATCCTTCAGATATTTTTGGCTGTGTTGATCTATTCAGTAACACCAAATGGAAGTAAAGGATTAAAACTTGCAGAGTGTGCCAATAGAGCAACAGAGATAGAACTGTGTGTATTACCAATGGGGCATCTTTGAATGGCACCAAGTCATGGGTTATTCAGGCTGAAAGTCTTGACTCTCTACCAAGCTCCTGCCATTCAGCTTTGCTGAGTCAGCCAGCTCAGCCACCTCTTGCCATCCTGCCCTGTGTTTGAGGTGCAGTTTTCTGCCAGTGGAATGACTTCACTTCCATTTAGACACCAGCTTGGACCCTTTCTCTTGCTGGGAATCCATTACACCAGAGAGGTGGTCGAGCCCCCATCCCTGCAGACATTCAAGGCCAGGCTTGCTGAAGTTTTGAGCAACCTGATTTAGTGCAGGATTTCCCTGATCACTGCGGAGGGGTTGGACGAGATGACCTTTGAAGGTACCTTCCAACTCAATGCATTGTATTCTATGTGATAATAGGATTTTATCTATGCTCAGACAGCCCTGTCTTAGACAAATCTCACTACACAGATGTGGTATAGAATAAGGTGTGCCACACTTACGTTTGATGTGAGGAAAGGAAACTTTGTGTAACAAGCACTTTTATGCAATCTTTGCAAAGCAAGGTACTAATAAACCTCTGGAATTATGACCAGATAAACAATGAACTATAGGATCCTCAATCTTAATTGAAGTGTTAGAGATATGGGGACACTCTAGCACTTGCAAACACATATATTTAAATGTCCTTATGTTTGCATCCTACAGCCCCTTAAGAAATGGAGCAGGAGTTAGGAATGTAGCTTTATGGAAGTAAAAGATGCTTTCATATGAAAGAAATCTATTCTGGCCAGTTAAACCAGATTTAAGTTTGCTATTGCTAAGAAAGCCACATGAAGCACCCTTATTGTAACTTAAAAGCCCTAAATTAAATGTCACTATACAGCACATACATTGGATTCATCTGTCTGCAGTTCTTCGGGATCAAGCAAAAACATTTTTTCTTCGGTATACATATTTGAGAAGAATATTTTTTTTACTAAGCTGGCACGACATTTACTCTTTAATGTGGAAACTGCAAAAGTCACTGGTAAGACTGTGTGAAATCTCAGCTTAATCTTCATTAGTCATACAAATCTGTTCCTCATTTTTAGACATTTCTGCTTTTAAGTGACAGGCTTTCACAGGTAGCCCTGCTAGAACTCCACTTACAAGCACTTGAAATCATGAAAGTTTCCACTCTTGGTGGAAGATGCTCCTGAGGTTTCTCTAGAAAGAATAATATAGAACCACCCTCTAAAGCCCCAGTGGAAACTCATTAGACAGCAGTCTGTCCTGCTATTTAACAAAACAAATGTTAAATGGGAAGCAGTGAAATTCACACCCGGGCACTGCCCTGCCTGCAGTACCCAGAGCTGGCTGCCTCACCCACCAAACCCTCACATCTGATTGCCACTATACTATATGTTGCCTTCATTGCAACAGCTGGCCTCCTTTTTTTTTTTCCTTCTGAGGTTGTAAATCTTCTTCTCTAAAAGGGGGAATATTTACAAAGGCTTAATTAATTTAGTATAACAAGAAATTACTCCAAAACCCCATAACAAAACCTCATCTCACGTTAACTCCCAACATTGTGCTCTACAATTTCAAAGGAAGCATGGCTTACATGGGGCTTGAAGGACTCAGCTTCACATTAACACCACTAAAAAAAACCCCGGGTAATTAGAAATGTAGTTTCATTTTCTCTCTCCAGCAGAGCATTGCTGCATTCCTCCCCTGCCCAAGCTCTGCCTCTCAGAGGCTGCAGTTCACAGCCAGCAAGATGTGTCTCTTTTGGTGGAACTTACCACTTTCTGAAAGATGTGGTCAAGATTCCGAGGAACTGTATTGATACCAGATGCAGTCTTGTCACTAAGTCTTAAACCAAGACTCTCATGAATCTTAAGTTTCCATTTTCTCTCCATGCTCTGTGAGGAGGGAAGGAGTCTGAGGGAATTACTGACAGTGTCCCCAGAAGAAGCAGTTTTTATTTGAAAATAGACGTCATCGGGGGCAAACATCCTCCAACAGGCTGTGTCGCAATGTATTTTTACTAAACTGGGCAAGCTGAAGTTGTCATGGCTTAATTAAATGGATGCTTCCTTAAATATGTGAGTATCTTCAGTCAGAATCAGTAGTCCTCAAAGTCAACGCTGCGCTGCCACTTTGGTTGCTAGACAATAAAGGCACTGGCTTTTTAACATCAGTGCTGTACATGTTGCAAAACAAAACAGAAACAATTCTCATTGGTGAAGGATTTCAATAAACTTTAATAATATCCACATGTACAATAAATATTTCTGGGCCCTCAAGCACTTATATTTCCTTTTGAACTTGTGAACAAAAATTGATTCAAGGTGACAAATTTGTAATCCATTATGATGGATGGAGCTGCCTTTTAAAAAAAGATAATGGTGTATCATTTATATTTTCTCCACGAGTAGATCTGGAAAAAATAGATAATCAAAGCCAAAGACAGCCATAATTAAATAAAGTAAATTCAGACACTGTTATATTATTTTTTATTAAAGTTAGTGCCACTTAATCAGGAGTTCAGAGAAAGGCTAGTGATACAAATATTGCTTTTGGCCACCACAACTGCCCTTGTAGCCACTTGGACACAATAAATGTATTAATTGCATATCTAATATTAATTAAGTATATTACAATCTTCAAATTCAATTTTCAAGCTGGAAAAACAAGTGTTGTAAGATTAAACAGAAACATGTGTGAATGTTTCTGAACATATTTGCAAAGATCAGCTTTGCCATTCAAAACTCAGATGCTATAGTTTTGCAATGCATAACAGAAAACAACTGTTGCACGTGTAGCATAATAGGCAAATTTTTTTTAATGGTATTTAGTGTATTTAAATATTTATTCCCCATTGCCTTGTTGTTTTATTAAACTCTCTTCTCTTAAAATTCAAAACATTGTATTAAGAGACTCTGAAGGCAGACAAGACTGTAGTCAGAGATCATGGTCAATCAGCACACAATCTGATGGTGAAAGCCTTGCATGAAGAAAAGAACATACTTTAAATGGATATCAGCAGGGTGACAGGGAAATAGTAATTTTGAGCCAACTTCTCCTTCTTTATCCTGGAGTGATATTGACTGTGTTTTGTTTTGAAGTAAAAAGAGGCAGAGTTTGATCACAGCATTGGGTGGAGGAGCTTATTTGTTTATATGAGAATAATAATAACAAACCTGTGCTAGGGTGACCAGGATGGATACCTGTCAACACAGCATACTTTTGCTGAATGAAAAGAGGAGCCTTTATGGGAAAAACATGAATTAAAGGGTGTTTGCAGGATAAACGCTGCTGGTTTGCTGCAACGACTCACACTGTGTGAAGAGCAAACATAAGAGAGAGGCTTGTTCCCTTTATCTGCACTCCATAACATAATAAGCAGAATGAAAAGAGAAGGTAGTCATAGACCGTGTTTTTCACTAAGTTATGAGAGGTGCCACACAGTGGTGAGCTGCAGGAAATGTCTACTTTCCCAGTTCCATAGGGCTTTTACAGGCTGTATGTGAATGATAAGAGAAAGATGTAAACCCTGCAATTATCTGTAGCTAATAGGAGCTAAGGAAAGCATAGCAAAAGCATGCAATAAGTAGTCAGTGATATAAACCATTACAATAAGCCCTTCTTATATATCTGAAACCAGATGTTGTTCCAAATTACATCACTGTAAATCCAGAATAGTTCCACTGAAGGCAATGAATCTACTCCAGATGAGACAAGAATTTTGTCTGTGTTCTATTCACTTCAGATCGGTTCATATCCAAATGCCCATAGTCTACTGTAGTACTTTTTAAAGGGAGAAAATACCTGAAATGATCCAGTGATCTCCAACATAGCGTTTGTCTAAAGCCAGGATTCCTATCAGATGAGTTTCTGCTGACTGCAACTCTTTAAGTACTGACTGAAATCAAAAGATTATGTTGAAGGGGGAATCATAGAATAGATGTGGTTGGAAGGGACCTTAAAGATCATTGTGCTGCAACCCCCCTGCCATGGGCAGGGACACCTCCCACTAGATCAGGTTGCTCAGTGCCTTGTCCAGCCTGGCCTTAAACACCTCCAGGGAAGGGGAGTCCACAACTTCTCTGGGCAGCTTCTTCCAGTGTTTCACCACCCTCACTGTAAAGAATTTCTTTCTTATATCTAGCCTGAATCTACCCTCTTCTAATTTACATCCATTATTTCTAGTCCTCCCATCACATATCTCATTAAAAAGTCCACCCCTGCCTTTCTGTAGGCAGGGGGGTTTGAACTAGATGATCTTCAAGGTCCCCTCCAACCCAAATCATTCTATGATTCTATGATTCTACTTCTACATTTGCAGCCTATCTGATGGTAAATGGTGGCATATTCTGTGTATCATAACAAAATTATGTTTCCTCTGATTTATTCATGTAGAGACACTACATTACAAAAAGTAATTTGCTTTGCATTAACCCAGCAGATGAGGCAGTTTAGTAGGAGGACACAGAATACTTTAACCTTTCTCCAATGAGTGACTGATTACTAGTCAGATGTCTCCAAAGGACTAAGGGCTTGTCAATGGGAAGCAAAAGTGGCAGGGTTATTCCTTATCTCTTCCTTGGGGGAGCTCAGATTTCTGAGAGGACATTGCAAATGTGTGCCTTTTACCCATTCAAAACACCAGCTGCTCTTGTGAATATCCCTAATGGAGCAAGAATCATGCTTTTGAAGATCCACCAAGATTGGTAAAAAGTAAGAATGTAAGTATTTGAATGTACATGTTTAAACATGTGCCTGGGAAATGGCTAAGTTTCATTGCATCTCCAAAGTTAATTCGAATTCACAAAGACAATCATCCAATGTCAGTCTCCCACCCCTGTTTGACCACTATGTTTGACCACCTTTGCCTGTTTGATGGACAGTGTTTTTATTCCACAACCCTGAAGGCACCCACCCTTGTAGCCAAGGCTCAATCCTCACCAGACCAGAAAAGTAAGCGTGAAGGTACCTCTTTCTACCATGTATGGAAGAGGAATACCAGATCTCTTGCCCTGCTTACCCTTGAGCTTTGATTGTTTGGTGGTGGTTTTTCAGCTGCAATGTGTAACAAGAATGGGAACAGTCCTGGGAGCAGAGCCCAGTTTCATCTTTCCAGCTGAGTGCCAAAAGCATGAGGCTGTGCAGACCAATCCCCTTTGGCTTGACCTCCTGCTGATGCTTTGACTTTGGGACACCAGAAGGAACAATGGCTCAATTGCAGCAGGAGGGCTAACAGTCTCCATCCTGCCTCCCAGTCTAGATGATAGCTTGAGTATGTGTCTCTTTCTGTTAAAGACTGCACTTGAAATTCTCTGGGTGACAAGGTTCTTGATCCTTAATTTGCCACTCCATGGATTAGAGCTGTTTGGCAAAGATGCGCTTTTCTAGAGTGGGTTCCTTGGGAATGTGTCCTTCTCTGTTGTCTTTGCTACTGATCTCAGTGCTGGCTGCATGTGAGTTTGCTCAGGATATGCCAAACCTTGGATTCCTTCCAGGACCTTGGTCCTTGGGCAACAAGGTCCTATACCATAGCTTCTATGACATGAAATCCTGAGCACCTCCTTGTCTTAGTATTTTGTTGACAGACTGGAACACAGGAGGCACCCAGATCTGAGCAGTTGAGATACTTGCTAGATACTTGCTAGCTTTTCTGGGAATAAGGACTGCTGTAGATGATGAGTTCAGTTGCTCTCTGAGATCCTGCATGGCAGAGGAATGCTGCTGTGGTGGTCTCCAGGGTGTGCATTCAGGTGCACTCCTGCCATGCAGGCTGCAGGTGCAGCATCCAACTACTTCTCGTTGACATGTAAGTTGACAACAGACACAAGCCAAAAGGAAGGAAGCGGTTGCCTGGGGATGTGGCACCACAGCAAAATGACACTCTGCTACCCTGGCACACCAGCATCAGAGTGTTAAAAGCCTGCAGAGCCAAAAGTTAGACTGGATCATTCTAACCATCAATGTGCCCAAAAACTCCAGAGAACCCTTTCCACAGCAGCTGATTGAGTAAGTTAAAAAGCAGTTGTGGATGTGAGGACAATTGTGGATGTGGAAACAATTGTTGATGCCCTCTTCCTGGAGGTGTTTAAGGCCAGGCTGGATGAGGCATTGAGCAGCCTGGTCTAGTGGGAGGTTTCCCTGCCCATGGCAGGGGGCTTGGAACTAAATGATCTTTAAACACAGCTTGCAGACTTCTCTGCTTTGTCCTGCAAATTTGAGCTGCTGAACATCAGCACATGGCAAGACTTTACAGTGGAAGAAAATAGTCTTCAATGCTACTGCAGTAACAGAATCTACTCCTGGTGTTGACTCCAGCTGGAATTCTGCTGGAGCTCTGCAGCATTGCCACTGAGCAACACCTCTGTTGATTTCCATCAGAGTTTTACATACTCTAAGACTCAGTTTCTAATTGATCCTCATCTCTGTCACATGGTGATTTTTTATTTCTAGTCAATTAATAACTAGAAGGAAAAATGCAAGCTAAGAAAAATTATGTGCCTAAAACTCTGTCTTTTAAGAATAAATAGAAAAAATGAGCATAATGCATAAGTCTTAAATCACATAGAGCCTGATGTTAACTGCCAGTGACAGCTGAAACACATCTGCTCTATTATATGATTCTATTAAATAGTAGGAGAAAGTTCCAAATTTTTAAGAGTTATAAAAGTTAGAGAAGACAGAAAGTCCTTCGGGAAAGGATTTCTAAATATTTTAAGGGTGTTTTAGAAAACAGAATGGTGAAGGGGAAAGCAGAGGAAGGAGCACAGCACATTTTTGCAGCACGCTGAAAAATCTCTTTCTCTTAGGGGATATTTTTATCTTTCTTTTAAACAGTATTTTCTATCCGTAAGTAAACTAGGTTAGTGTTTGTTTGGCTAAATATTTCACTGCATATATACTTCAAAGTTACCTTTCCCTATGTATTACCTGCTTGATGAAAAATCAGCTATTGACCTTGTGGCTGGAGGCAAGGGTGAAAAAACAACTACATGTAGATTAAAAATATTTTTCTGAAGTACACAGAGGTCATGCATTTTAAGAAACTTATTTCACATTTCAAATAAAAATATTTTTTATTTTCTTACAGATTTCTCTGCAGAACATCTACATAATCTGAGGGTCAGGGGTTCGAGTCCCCGTCCAGGTATGAGCCTTGTCAGAGTTGGGCTGATGGTTGGACTAGATGATCTGAAAGGTCCCTTCCAACCTAGATGACTATGACTATGACTACATAAGTAAACCCCCAACTAAGTCTGTATTACCTTGAAGTTACCATCTTGGCTGCTCAACCAAAGGGACCAAAGTGCAGTAAAATATTTGATGGGAAAATAAGTTTTTTAGCTGATTCTTGGCCATTTTATTTCTGTATATTTCAACTCTCATTGTTTAAAGATGTCTTAGATGCTTGTATTAAGTTCAATGTAAAGACTGACACACATTTTATTCATTAAAGAACAAGGAGCCTTTTTATTTCTAAACCTAGATTGTGTAGATTGAAGAATCTGGATGATAATCTTGGCTTTGAGTCCAATTGATCTAGCCTTAACTTCCACACAGACATTTCATGTGCTTTGAGCTTTAAATCTCCTGGAGAGCACTGTGCCTGTTGCCTGTGATTGCTCATTCTTCTACTTTTGCCCTGTAAATCCCGCACTTAAGCATCTCTAAATCAGCCTAGACTCCAACTAAGACATTGTCATAAAAAAGCAGAGACAGATGGTGATTTGGAAATCATACATCATGCCTTGGTGTGGTGACTTGCCATGTCAGCAGACACTCTTCTTTTCCATCCTCATTGGAAAGTGACCATGAAGTTGATTTTTCAGTTGAGTATCTACAAGTATTGCATGTAGCCTTCAATAAAATAATACAGATGTAAGAGATGAGGAGAGGAGGAATAGAAGAGAATTAGACTACAATAGGCTATTTCAGTTGGAAGGGACCTACAACGATCATATAGTCCAACAGCCTGATGATGTCAGCTGACTAAAAGTTAAAGCATGTAATTAGGGGAATTGTCCAAATGCCTCTTAAACACTGACAGGGGCATCAACCACTTCTCTAGGAAGCCTGTTCTAGGGTCTGACCACCCTCTTGGTAAAGAAATTGTTCCTAATGTCCAGTCTAAACCTCCCCTGGCACAGGACTGATCTATTCCCATGCACCCTGTAACTGGATACCAGAGAAAAGAGATCGGCACATCCCTCTCTGCTTCCCCACCTCAGGAAGCTTTAGAGAGCAATGAGGTTGCCCTCGAGACAATCAGAGGTTTCCTACTGAAACATGCTAGTGCCAAGAATCCACCACATTCTTCTTCTCACTGTGGATCTCCAAATTGCATTGCTCTGTATTTTGAGTCTTTTCAATAAGGGGATTTCAAGTTAGAGAATGTAAACAGAATTTATCACGAGATGATAACACCAAAGGGAATAGCTGTGAACAGACTGGAAGAGAATTTATGCATCTGACATTGTCTGCTCATATCTGGTGCATATTGTAATCATCATAATTTGAATTATTCTTTTCCTTTCTACTCGACAGGCCTATCCATTATGAAAATTGTTATTGTTTCAGTGAGAATACAAGTTGTTCTGAGTTTTGGGAAGCAGACTATAGCTATTGTTGCCAGTTCTTAAAAGGCCTGTTGGGCATTACTACTTTATTCATTAAATAAAGAGTTTAAAACAATAATTGTTATTTGCTAGAATGAACATCTTTTAATCCCTTCTTCTTGCCCCTATAGTGCAGGGCCTTTCAGTCAGCATTTTCTATTTCCAGCTACTACCAGCATTTGCAAGCTGAAAATGCTTTAGCAATCAGGATATGAGAATGAGAGATGCCACAGTTGTGAGGAAGAAATAGTTCAGTTTGAACTACTATTATTTTTGTCATCTGTAAGGAACAAATGTGGGATTTGTAAAAGCCAAGACCACCAGTACTGCAATTAAAGGCCAAACTCTTTAAAGAAGGAATGGGAGCAGCCTTTTTCTATGCAAATCAAGCAAATGAGGTTAGTGGTAATGGATACCCCTGAAGGTAGAATTGGCAGTTTTATCACCTGTTTTAGCCTAGATTACAAATTCTTTGTGTTCACAGCTCTCCTTGACATTATTGGGAACTAGATACGATAATATTTTTGAATATTGCAGTACTTGGGGATTTTCAGTCAAGCCTGTAAGCCCTCTGGGAAGAGCGTTTGCCACAATCTGAGGAAGTTCCTTACATTTGAAAATGTGACTTGCCAGAACTTTGAAGTCTGTTTGTTTTTACTGACTGGGTCATTCAGTGGATACTTCTCTTCTCTTCTCTTCTCTTCTCTTCTCTTCTCTTCTCTTCTCTTCTCTTCTCTTCTCTTCTCTTCTCTTCTCTTCTCTGTCTTCCATGAATAAGTCAGCCATTCAAACAGAATTAGAGGAAATTAATTGCACATGGTGTTAAGCTGCAGGAGAGCAGCTCAAAGAATTTCCATTTTTAGTTTTAAAAAACCCATCCCTTCAGTTACTGCAGCTGGAGCTCACTGCACTTGAAGTCCAGCTTCATAAATATCTGATAACACTCTTTCTGAGAGATGGCTGCCATTGCTGTTGTGTTATAGGATTGATTTATGAAGGTCCTTCAAAACACAAGGTTAATCTATTGACTGCTGTCTTTAACTGTACTACAGTAAATAGTATCATAGCTTTTAAACTAAAGTGTTCATTAGGGCACCATAAGCTGTGATACTGCTAACTACATCCCATAATAATGATTTTTTTCATCATCAGCAGACTAATTCAGAAAAGGAAACAATGAAAATTGGCAAAAGAAATCCAAAATCAGACACTGAAAAAACCCACATAAGTAAATTACTCAGTTTTCCCCAGAGACATTCAAGGTGTATTTTGAAGTCAGATCTGGGAAAACCTTTTTTAATCCTCTTCTGTATGCACAGCATGATTTTACCTCACTCTCCTTTCTTCCTAACAAGCAAGAGCAGCGTCAAGTGAAATGAATCTTAGGGATGGAAAAGGGATTTCTGGTTTCTCTTTGGAAATCTTCTAGAAGGGGGACAGAGCAAAAGTCATTCTGCAGAAGAACGCCATTTCTGATGTAGTGTGCCTATGCATGAAAATAAAGACTTCCATGTACTTTGAAGTCAGAAAACCGCAGCTGTAGAAGTTGAAGCATAAAGTCATGTTTGAAAGAATATTTTCCATAAAGAAAATTTACTCAATTTGTTTTGAGTCAATTAAAGCTAACAAAAGCAGGGATTTACAAAATCTGGTATCACAATTTTATCTGTGTGTTTCTATTACTGAGAAGATTACATACTTACCTCATAAGCTGCTTTTAATTCCAGTCTACGCTGTCACTCTTCAAGCTTCTCACAGACTGCAGTGAAGCAGGAACTGGGGTAGAATATGTCAGGAAAATATCAGGGGAAATGCATTTCTCTGTTGTTATTGGTATCAGCTGTTGGCAGTGTGAAATCCTCGGGGATGATGTACCCTCAAGGTCTCATTCTGTGTTATTACTCACAACATACAGGTACATTAGTTACACTGTCTTTCTCCAACACACACCGTGTGGTATCCGAATCCCAATTAGCATTCTACATTAAGCAGAGAAGCATCCTGGGGCTGCCCGTATTTAATTATTTTAGTGTGCCATTCTGTCTGATTATACATCTAGCTGTTCAATTTACCTAGTGACAGATTCTGTATTAAATTGTTACTGAAGGTGATCTTCAAATTAAACACCATCCCTGTGAATAATGGTACCATAATGAGAATGACAGAAGCAGAGATCAGCTCCTGCTGCTCTCCTGGCAGTTGTGCTTCTGAATGTTCACGCTTCCCTTGTGTCACTCATGTTTTATTTTGCTCATGCCTCCTCTTTATTTGGTCATTTGGAGTAATCTGGTTTTACTTTCCCAGTTTTTTGACCACAAATTGCATGTAGCAGCAGAGCTTGCCCTGGTACACCTCCTCCGTTACCTCCCTCAGGACAGAGACATGAAATCAGTTTAGTACCTCTGAAGCTTTGCCATGGGCTTCAGTTTTAGCAGGATCAGCTTCATTACAGCTGTATCAGGTTATGGTGCCCCCTCTTTTTCCCTTCTGCTGGGGGTGTAGCACCTCTGACACGTTGGAGCTACAGCTGCAGATGGACACAGAGAGGAAATAGCACCAAGAAAGTAAATAAGAAATGATTTCTGGAACAATACTACAAAAAGGAATTGGGCTATTTTTATTATAGAAGAAATGTAATATTTATCTGTTTTGGCCTAAGAAAAACCTTTCCCTAAAGGACTTTTGCATATAACTTGGAAAAATTCTTCAGAGGTGGCATGTGAAAATGCCAGTGTTTACTAGCACCTATGAAAGACCATCCTTAGGAACCTGTCTCTGCTGATATCAGACTTTCTGTGCCCATGCTCAGCCCAAACTGGACATTCTTCATCTTCAGCTCAGGCACTAGCATCACTGACCCGCACTGCAGTGGAGAATGAAAGCAACCACAGAGGGTGGGTCAATGTCGATGTTCTCAGACACCCATCCTCCCCTCCAGGGCCCAGGATGTTCTATGAGAGCATTTCCAAATTTGTGGACACACCATAATTCCTTTCTGGCACCTTCCCAAGACCAGCTGTCCACTCCCTTCCTTGACAGGCTGGTTATGGAGCTGAAGACTCCAGACACCCAAGTTTCCAAAGCCTGAAAACTGGGAGCATCTGTCAGTGCATCCTACACTCCTTGGAGAGCATAATCAAGTGTCACTTTGTAGATCCTATATTCCTGGAGGAATTCCTGGTGCACAGAGAACAACTTTTAGTTCAACAATGAAACACTCCTTGTGAGAGGAAAAATTGAATTAAAAAAAAATTATTATTATAGAAGCCAATTCCACAATGGAACAAAAATTATATTTTCATTCCTTCTCTCCTCCTCCATACACATGAGAAGTGTGCAAGGGGAATTGTTTCAAACTCTTAAATGTTTTTATAGAGGTAAAGTTGCCTACCCAGCTTAAGGACAAAAAGGATGGTCCTGAATCTCAATATGGGGCCTTTGTGTCAGATTTGATGTTTATACTGATTCCATCATTGGAGGTGATGGAGAAGTTAGGCATGCAACCATTTTGCAGCATCAAATGCATGACCTGAGAAACTGCATTGAGTGAGGATGCTGGTCCCCTCTTTTCTTCTGGCAAAACCGAAGCAGACAGTGAAAAAAGCAAGTACTGAAGCCATTGAGCAATCTGGTTTAGTGGGAGGTGTCCCTGCCCATGGCAGGGATGTGGAACTAGGTGATCTTTAAGGTCTCTTCCAATCCAAACCATCCTATGATTCTATAGGAATAAGGCGACAGTGGCATAAACTTCTATCCTAAATCTTTAATCTTATGGTTAAAGGAGAGACAATGATGTTACACCATTAAATAGTGTCATGGAAAAAGAGTAAAGGACTGAAAAGCATCCACAAAATTATCTCATCAGAGTAAATTTTGAGTTCAGTTTCTTTTAAAAGCAAAATCCCTGTTACTATCCCCCAATGCTATCAAAGCTTTTTCCAAATTTTCCCATGTAGCTTTGTTCTCTTTTAATTATGATTTCATAAAAGTTCATCTTTTGTGATGATTAAAAGAATCCTAAAAGCTCTTTGGATGGAGGTTTTGGCTAAAAGATGTGGAAAAGATAATGAAAAAATAAACTCCCACAAACCAAACTGGATTCAATTTAGTTAATGCAAAAAATATATATGCTTTCACATCTTCCCCTCAAAACATTTTCCATTCTTTGGCCTTGTTTTGTGATGATGATAGTCAGGTTCGCAACAGTTCTTCGTTCAACTCAGACTTGTCCCTGCCCATGGCAGGGGGGTTGGAACTAGATGATCTTCATGGTCCCTTCCAACCCAAACTATTCTATGATTTTGGTAGAAAACCAGAAATACAGAAATATAGAAAACTCTATGTGGTTACAAATGTGTATTGACCAACTGACGTGCAAAATCTTGTTCAGGACAACAGCCCTGTTGAGATGGTCACAGGTAAGAATCCCTCCATGTTCCATTTGAGGATCAGGGGATTCACACTCAGCTTTGCCTCAGTCTGAAATTTCTGCCAGTATTTCTCACCAAACTGAAGATTACTAAAAGATTAGGTTTCTGCCCTTAGGTTTTCTTTCTTCCCATCCCACTCCTTTGCCCTCAGTCTGTCTGCATTTGTTTCTGCTTCTGAGCCATTTTCTGCATGTTCACCCTGCAAATGCAAGCTCATTATTATTTATTTAATTTGAATATAAAAAAACCCAGAATGCTTTTAGCAGACTTGGAACTGAGAGCCTTTTTCCCCATCACCACCAGCTATACTAGAGCTGAGAGCTGCATAAGAAGTAATTCAAGCACAACTCTGAGCTTCCAGCAAAAGCAATGTTCTTCACCTTTTTGACTCTCTAAGCATTTCTACCACCTCAGTGCTTCCCCCAGCTTACCAGGGCATTTATATTTCACGGGTTTTCCCACAGAGTTATTTACTGAGTAATGTCTTCGCCCAGGACGTTTGACTTTTAAGTCATAAATGGAGACTTGTTGTTTTTATTATCCTGTAAAAGCCTTTTGTCCACTTTGTTTAGCATCACCAGCCTTTGCCTACAGTGAATTCCACCAGCCCTACCACTGAACTCTCACAGCCAACAGCTCACATTATACATGAGCCTTGAAGAAGACTGGGGACCAAGCCATGCAAAGAATCAGTGAGGGGTGTTCCTCCCTCCTCTGCTCACCAGAGCTATTTAAAAACTGGTGCCAGAGCATTTTTCACTTAAACCCTATAAATATAGCCCTTTTGAATGTGTTCTGTTGTTGATTTGAAATTTAAACTTTTCATTTAGCTTCCCATTAAGACAGAATCTCACAGGCTCCTCTGAAATGCAGCATGATCTGAGGCAGTTTTCCATTGTGAGGGTGGGTAACAGCTAAAAGAGAAGATTTTTTAAATTTCTTTTTTTGGTCTAAATTGAGATTTAGAAATTATTTAAAATGGCATTGTTTACTGTAGTGAATAAGTGAGAGCACTAAAAGGATGGTTCTGTATTCAATATATTCTGGCAACTTCTGCTTTAAGGGCTTTTTATTTTTTTTTAAGGAATTACTGAAATGAAGGACAGGATCACTGATGATTGGAAAATCTGTGGTACCATGCACTAAGAGCCTCTCCCAGAGCCTGCTGAAGCAGTTGGAAAGCTTTACAGTAGCAGCAATGGCAAAATAAGCATGGATCATCATGGAAATACATCCGGAGAAGGGCCCTGAAATCTGCTGGAAGGTCCTTGAAGGGGATGAAGGTCTGCTCCTCCCCAAGTGGAGTAGGAGGAGCCAGTAAAGGAATTTGGATCGAGGCTGTGAGGCAGAACAAAGACTTCTGGCAGGTTTCCCTTCCTCCTGTGGTGCATTTTCTTTGGTTAATTCCAGAGCACTCTCATTCTCCTCCATAAAATATAAAAATAAAATATAAATAAGATGCACTGAATATATAGGATTTGATTTGTATTGAAACAATTCCACATCTTGCATCTCTTCTTTTTCCCATCACATTCTGAAACCCCCAGCCTTAAAGAGCTGACAGGAATTTTTTTAGATATCGTATTCTCTTTTTCAAATTGGATATTCACTTACAGCTGCTATTATTTGCCTAATTTCCCCATTCCCAGGACAATTTACATATCCACCTCGTGTGCCAAGATACACTGAATGAGCAACTGCTTATGCTTTAATGAGTACAAATGAAATTAAAAACCTACAAGCTGCATCTTGTTTAAAATTATATCATGAGCAGAGACTGTGCCTTTCTCTACTGGGAGCTCCTCTATATTGGGAATCCTATTGCCAACTCTAACCCAGCTTCTAGTGAATTTGATGTTGCAGTGATAGAACCTGAGCAAGAAATAGTTCAGGAAAATGATTATTTGAGATAAAAAATGTGAGACCACATAACTCAATGAATAAGAATGTTCCCTTCAGTAAGTAACTCAGTAGCAAGAATGCTAAATGAAGAAGAAATGTTACTCAATGTTTAATCTTGAAAAAAAAAATTAGCATATATAGCTATATCTTAGGTCTGATTTCCTGAGTCATAATGATTACACATAGGAAACTCCTAAAATTAATTCAGCTGAATTTGAGAGGTCTAAAAAGACTCTGTCAGCTACCAATTCTAAAGCAAATACTTCTTCCATCTGTGCTTCAGGAACAGTTCTTGGAATGACAAAAAAATTTATAGATTTTTACTAATTATAGTGTTACATGGCAAGTATTTTATGCAGCTTCACCCTGGAAAAATACTGGAAAGTCTTTTAACATAATTTCCCACTGAACTAGGTCAGAAAAATGACCACAGTAACAGCAGTTGCTTTGGAGGAGAAGAGCTCATCCACCCCAAAATGAATGGAAAGCATTCATTGCAAAGCAGTAGGGGCCAGCATGGTTTGAAATCCAGCTGTAGATTCAAGAACTCCAACACCCAACTGCTCCTACAAATAGCTGCAAAAATAAATGCAACTATTTCCCATTTGGAATTGTTACAATGAGTTCAGGAGCTTTTGGCAATGGCCAGGTTTTGCAGCTGAGTCATTGACATGGACACACCACCTTATTGTTATGAGAAACTGAATTAAGTCCCTTGTCCATGTTTAATTTAGATGTCAAAATATTGTTTACTCTGATTAGAGAGTAGATGGAGGAGGGAGAAGTGGGAAGGGGAACTTTCCTACAAGGACAGACTGAAGAGAAGAGAAGACTCCAGGGAGACCTCATAGTGGCCTCCCAGTACCCAAAGGGGCTATAGGAAAGCTGGGGAGGGAGCTTTTTGCCAGGGCATGGAGAGATAGGACAAGGGGCAATGGTTCCAAACTGGAGCAGGGCAGAATTAGATTAGACATTAGGAAGAAGCTCTTCACCACGAGGGTGGTGAGGCACTGGAGAGGTGATGGAGGCCCTATCCCTGGATATGTTTATGGTCCTTTTGCTGAGGCTCTGACCAACGTCATCTAGTGCATGATGTCCCCACTAACTGCTGGGGGGTTGGACTAGATGGCCTTTGAGAATTCCTTAAACCTAACAGATTCTGTCATTCAGTGAATTTTGGGGAACTATTGTGCCTCTTGCGTTTTACAGTCATCCACTATAGGGTGATCTGTGGAGCATGAAGTCTTGAGAGTTTCTGCTTTGCATACGTGTTACTCAACAAATTACTCAGATGGACTATGAGCATATGAATGTTGGGAAATGTTCCTGTGCATCTGGTGTGTAAGACCAGACGCATTTAATCCCAGATATTTAGGAGGGTAGCGTCATTAGCGCTGACATTTCCAATCATGCGAAATACCACGTGATTACCCAGTCAAATCTAACCTGCTCACCCCCACCCCCTCTACAGTTTCCTTCTGACAAAGAGATAAAAATTAAATGATAGCTCCCCTACGTCGCAGAGCTGGAAAGGCACTTGAATTTGTTAACCGCCGGCCATCGCTCAACCTGGCGAATCCGACAGCTCAGATTAAGAAGGCACATGACTCCCCGCCTTGAATATCTCCCTCCATCAGAGGAAGTCCTCATTTGAGAGAGCGAGTCATGGGCTGAGACATCCCCCGGGCACAGGGTCGCCTGTGTGGCTCCCCAGTGGGGTGACAGGCAGGAGGGGGGTGGTTTGGGGAGGTGGGTGCACCTTTTCCCAGCTCCAACCTCACCCCTCACATTCACCCCCAACATCCTTCCCGCAGCAGCTGTCATGGGAATGATCAGCTGCCCATTACACGCATGCATGCACTTCCCTGCCTCACAGCACACAGCCGTAATGCTCTCCGCTCACAGGGAAAAAATTTATATCCCTAGTTTGGCCCAGAATGGCAGCACATCCCTCCTACCCCCTCCCTCCTAAGCTCCCCTCACTTTGCCAGGCAGCCCCCTGCAACTGCCAGGCAATTAATTGAGTGATTTTTTTTTTTTTCCCTGGCTTTGTTGAGGGCGGTGGGGAGGGAAGGGCAAAATCTGCACCATCAGGAGTGAATTTATTGCAGGATGAATTAAGAGGCGCAACCAGCCCTCAGGGATTACCATGTTCACATGAGCATCAACAAACCAGGGTCCACCAGGCTCCCTAGTCATCCCAAGGAGTGGAGAAAAGCATTTTCTTCATGAGCTGCTTCCTCAGAGGAGCAAAATGTCTCCTATCCCCTTTCTCTTTTTTTCACCCCCCATCATCTCCTTTAGCAGTAATTGGTGGCATATAAAGAGGATGGGGCCTTTTTTGGGTAGTGTATTTTGTGCTGTAGCCTTATGAGACAGAGCTGTGAAGAGGATGAAGCAACACACAGAGGCCCCCAGTAATGAGTTACAACTGAGAAAAAAACCAAAGTTTTGAGTGGGAACTTCTTTGGAAAGCAGCGAAAGGGGGATATTCCTTTCCTCCACGAGCTGAGATGTCCTGGGGGCCTACGAAACTTTGAAAAATAATCCCTTTTCATAAAGCAATGCTGCCTAACTCAAATGGAAAACAGATAGAAGTGTACAGTAACACAGACCTGCCCTACCAAGGATGTGGCCTGAACGTTAAGAAGGGAGATCAAAGGAATCAGTTGGCCATCTCCATTGGCAGGAACCCTGCCAGGTACCTGCTGTCATGAAGTGTACTGGATGGGGGCCATTCATCGTGGGCTAAGGCCCATAAACTATCTTTAGTGTAGGAAATTGAGCAGAACATGTTCATACTGCAAAACCAGATGACATTTATGCTACTACAAGCTTTGCTTGCACAGTCTGATTATTATTTGGGTTTTTTTTTTTTTTGAAAGCAGTATCATCTTGTTGGCCAGTATCATCTGACATGTCCAGATATGTCCCTTGCTTTCAGTGGATGACAGGACTTTGACCTTTCCAGAAAGAGGGAATAATTTAATTCACCATTCTCTACTGACCATTCACAGCTTTGTTCATGATCAGTGAACAGCTCCCTCTTTCTGTCTCTAAAGTCAATCAAACCTTCGTAGGCCCTGTTAATATGTTTCTGCTGACTTCAGGGGAACACTAACCTTTTCCTGTACCAAGGAGCTGGCTTTCATGTCATTTTGTAGCTTTAGAAAGCTGTGAGGTAAAAATTCCATCACACCTTGTCCCCATAATTCATTTCCAAAAGAGTGCACATAGCATTGACACAACCTGATTTTCCAGAGAAAAATGGGAATTACAGGTGTGTGTGTTACATGACAGTTGTTAAAGCTGTGAACTAAGTACAGCTGTAAATACTGAGTTTAAGAAACATCGTGTTCTTTTATGTGGGGGATGAAATGCAAATGAGTGCATGATTGTTCCTGCACACACTCATAATCCTCTATCTGCAGATTACACTGGTCCTCAGCAGCTTCAGAGTATAGAAAAAGTGAGCTCCTCGACTGAAAGGGCTCAAATCCAGTAAGAAAGGAAAATCTGTGATCTTGGCTTCCCTCAATTTTTTTGCTGTTAGCCCAGAGCTGGAAGAAGAAGCAGCTCAGCAGTCTCAGAGCCCAGAGTAACATGTGGTTTCTGTCTACCATGATAAGTGACAGACCAGTCATGGCCTGTTCTTATCACCTTTGAAATTTGAAGGGGTTGACTTTGGTTCAAATGGATCTCTGTTTCTTTCCTTTTCTCTTTTTTTTTTTTGATTTTTTTCTCTGGTTTCTTGAAAGTAGTTGGCAAATACTGCTGTTACACTAAAGCAATATGGGCCCACATGTTTTGGGGTCTAATCCTGTAGCCAGGAACTTGGCCAGGTGCTTGAAGTTATCATTTGTGTAATAGGCGCAGCCATTGTGCACAGTTGATTTTGACAGAACCTCAGAACTGTTGAATTTTTTCCTGGGAACCAGAGAAAGGGCTTTTGCTTGTGAGTCCTGGGAAGCTCCAGCCTGGTGGAGGTTTCCACTGGTCACTGAGCTCTATGGAACTGTCTCAGAAGCAGGGTTGGATAATTTCAAAGTGATCAATAGCCACAGTTAGAAATTACCAACTCAGTCTTGATGATTCCTTAATTCAGATCTCTTTGGTCTACAAAATCTGGCAGCCAGTCTGCTGTAACATCCCTCCTCCCCATTTGGGCATGGACAACACAGAAACAGCAAAAGAAGAAATATTTGGAGACCAAGTCCCTCCCCTTGTATCTCAGTGTTCCTGGTACTCTTCCACTCTGATTCAGGAAAAGCAAACCAAGCAAATTCCCAAACCTTTCTTAGGCAATTCAGGGAGGGAGAAAGCTTTGGCATCCATAAGTTGTGTCTCATTGCACAGCAACCTTTAGGCAGTTAAATACAAGAGAGACTGTGGCTGCTACTTGCTCAGTTTCCACCTTCTGCCATCTTGTGCACTGATGCACAGACATTAATGTTCTGGAGAACATGGAATCATAGAATCATTTAGGTTGGAAAAGGCTTTTAAGATAATTTAATCAAACCATTAACCTAACACTGTCAAGTCCACCACTAAACTAAGTACCCCATCTACACATCTTTTAAGAACCTCCAAAGATGGTGACCCTTCTCTGAGCAGCCTTTTCCTTTGATTCCCTTTTGGGTGAAGAAATTTTTCCTAGTATGCAAACTTAACATTTCCTGGTGCAACTTGAGGCCATTTCCTCTAGTCCTATTTCAGTACCTTTTCCTGGTCTTGAAGAAATCAAGATCTAATTGCTTCCATGGAAAATCCCCACATGCAGACCAATTGCCTGATGTTATCAAGGCATAGAAATACTTCAAACATGTAAAACTTAAATTCACTCTTTATTCCAGAAAACAAACTGGAAATTACTGATTGAAATACTCATGATTATTCTTTAAACACAGTTCAGTAGGGGGAAAAAGCATATCTTATAATTTTTCAAAGCAAATTTTAATGAAATGTGGATAGAGATGCCAGTCAGTTGCATTTTATTTAAAAAAGATCCTCACCTGGCCCCAACAAAAAACAACCTCACATGGATAAATGTATCCAGAGAGGTATTGGCCACATTTACACATACTTTTGAATTATGTTAATGTGTCTTAACAAGATGTGTTTAGCAGTCCCCAACCGCAGGCCCAGAGCTGTAGGTTTTAGGTCCTATGAATTGATCCCAAGCTGCAAAATAGAATTTTGTGCCTGGTCTGTGCTATTATAAAGGTAACTTACAGAGTCCACACCTGGTTCTACAACCAGATTTTGAAGATCACCTAGCTCTCCTTTCCCTCATTTCTAAAATTTTGAAGAGGGAGGTTCCAGCTTACATTGGAATTTCAGAATGTCTGACCCCAGATGACCTTGGCCAGATATTGCTAAAGAGCAAACAGGGCATGGAGGCAGAAACAGTTTGATGCACAGAAATGGTGACTCTGTGCTGAGCTTCATGGGTTGGAAGGAGCATTTTGAAAGTCCGGGCAAAAATGTGACAAGGAGCCAGTTTGAATCCGAGCACATAGGTGTGATATGTTCTGAGGGCCAGGTGTGACTTGGGAGCCTGGCAGCTTTGTGCACGTTGTAACTTTGACATCAGGGATGAAGAGAGACAGGCTAACAAAGATTACAGCTAATAAAGTCATGGAAAGGTATGGCTCACAGTCTTAACTGCTCCTGTGAGACACGGCCAACAAATGCACCATGAAGGGTTACTTGTGTAAAAGGCAAGTGCATTATTCGTGGCATAGCCACCAGCAGTTTACAAATGCACTTATTTTGTCTGGGTGCATCTTTACTTGTAAGCATTTACCTTGTGGTAACCAGCTCTGAACAACACTCTCTCTCCTCCTGCTTTTGTGTATCAGCGAGAGGGCAAAAGGCAGAAAACAGTAACCAGCTTTCTCCTCTTCTTCTGCAATTGGTTGCTGCTGCCATAATTTGCTGCTAAAGAGGCTCTAAGCACAAACACAGTCTTGGGGATGATGAAGAGAAATATTCTTGTGTGAAAGCATATGTGGCAGGCACACGTTTTTCAAACCAGGGATCTGTGGCTTATAAGCAGATCAAAAGCTGCTGAAATCAGTAGGGCTCCACAGTAAGGAAACCAGTGCAAACTCATAGACTCATAGAATAGTTTGAGTTAGAAGGGATCTTAAACATCATCTAGTTCCAACCCCTCTGCCATGGGCAGTGGCACCTCCCATTAGATCAGGTTGCTCAGTGCCTTTTCCAGCCTGGCCTTAAACACTTCTAGGGAGGGGGCATCCACAGCCTCTCTGAGCAACCTGTTCCAGTGTCTCACCACCCTCACCATAAAGAATTTCTCTCTTACATTTGCCCTGAATCCACCCTCTTCTAATTTGCATCCATTACTCCTAGTCCTTCTATTACATATCCATTTCAGTTCAGCTCTACAATTCTCTATTTCTCATGTGCTATTCACTTTTGTTTCTTTCCTGAAAAAAATAATAAATCCCCAGCAGGGTAAAAGCAGAAGAAGCTGAAGATATAGCTGGGAGGAGAATCTGTTTCTCGTGTTGATAGCATCAAAAAAATTTGCAGCACACTCGTGTGTGCACGGTGTGAACATCACATCTATCAGCCCCCCTCCACTCTCAGCAGCATTCAAATAGGTCCTTACAGCAAGCCAGGGCTTTGTCTTGCTTAGCCATTGATTTGGAAAAGTTAAGTGTCAAACTAACTAGAGCTATTTATGCTCTCCCCGTAGTCAGTGGACCATAAAAAAGTGCCTGGGTGATGCTGGAGGAATGCTCTGCAGGTGATTTTGCTGGCTGCAGACGGGGCTTAGATAACCTGCAACAGGAGGAAAGTATGTAGCAGTCAGCCAAAGACAGAGAAGCTCAAAGCCTGCTCAGACACCCTCAGCTGAAGTTCTGGTTGTATCTTCAAATAACCAAGTGCATACAGGGGACTGGAAGAGCTTTTTTTTTGCTGCAAACCTGTCTGCATCAAGCTTTGCTTCAAAAAAAGAACTAAAATTTACCATGAATAAGTTAAAATCTTTAACTAGACTGTATCTCATTTTTGATGTCTGCAAACGAGAATAAAAGCCCTCAGACCCAGAAGTGCAATTTAGTGAAAAGCTATTTGAAGTTCTATGCATAAGAAAATAGAAGTTCTTCACCATGAGGTGGTGGAGGCCCCATCCCTGGAGACATTCAGGGCCAGGCTTCCTGAGGCTCTGAGCAACCTGATCTAGTGCAGGATGTCCCTTCTCACGGCAGGGAGGGTGAACTAGGAGGCCTTTGAAGGTTCTTTCCAACTCAGTGCATTCATGATTCTGTGATTCCATATTTTATTTCCATATTTTAATAAAAACTGCAGTGATTTTCATGTTATTCCTAGTCCAAAATCTAGGACGTTCTCATTAGAGTAAGGCTAAGTACATACAGCTCCACCCCAGCATATAATTTTGAGTACTTTCTGCATTAGAATTAAACATTTATAAATCTATATAGCATTAAATATATATATATGTTTAGCTAAATATGTTTTATCCAGATGCAAACAGCTAATTGGTTGAGTGGAGTGGACAGCATGAGAAAATGAAATCAGAAGATCAAGTTCTAAAATTATTTTGTTAAGTTAAAAAAAAAGTTACAAAGTACTGAGTGCCTGGTCTAGTGGGAGGTGTCCCTGCCTGTGGCAGGGAGTTGGAACTAGATGATCTTTAGGGTCCCTTCTGATCTGAACTATTCTATAATTCTATGATTCTATGAGGTGCTCCTCCTTCATACCAGTCCACATGCCCTGTGCAGCCTCCTGAGCTACCTGCAGTTTGATACAGCCCTACAGCACTTGGGCTGGGTCACTCAGGTGTCCCTGAAAAATGCAAAAGAATGCTCTGAGGTCTGCCCTCACTGCTTGAGGTTGGAGTGGTGCTACCACTTGCAGCATGCAGAGAATCAGGGTGCATAATCTGATGTGGACGGCAGGCTTTAATTTTTGGCCTGAGGGTGTGGAAAGCAAGAGAAAATAAACCAAACAGCCCGGTGAACTCAATGTATCTTTGCACATCAAGCTGGGCTTTGCAGACTGCTTTTTTCATGCTTCAGAAATTCCTGTTCTCTATAAATTCCATTCCATTTTACATGATCTTAAACTCCTCTTTGGCCACCTTCTAGTTTTTTTTATAATGTGAAGCAATCTTTGGTGACTGCATGTTTCACATCACTAAGTATATTTCATTTGACACTTCCTTTCCTCTGCAGCTCCTTACATGCCTTACTATGTTGCTCTTTCCCTCCTGGTCCTCTTCTCTGGCTGCTTAATGCTCTTTTCAGCTCCTTCCTGGAGCTTCCTCAATTAATGCATTTGTCTATTTATTGCATTAAAAAAAAAAGAAAAAGAGCTATCTTTGAGACACCAATTCACAGCACCTCTGTTGTCCCATGTTGGACAGTATGGCTTTCTCTCCTCAAAGATAAACCGAGTGAAATCAAAATGTGACTCATTATTGAACACTAATGTGATTCCCTTCAAAGGATTTCTTCATAAGCATTCTGGCTTCAGTTCCTGTCATGCTGGAAAAAGATGTGATCAGAGTTGGATTCATGAGATATTTGGGATGTGTGCTTTTGCTTTGGTTACACCTCCTTTGTGGGATTTTTCTCTGTATTTCCCATTCATTTCCCTTTTGCTTTTATTTGTACTTGGGTTTGGTGGAAGGAGGATGAGCATGTTCATGAACTGGGTGACACTGTCAGTAGGTGTCATTCCAGAGCAAGGGCTATATTCCTCGGGATTTAGCTTAGGGTTTGCTCTTTCTCTTGGGCCAGCAGAGAGTTTTTAAATCTATCTCTTGGCTTTTGTTGAAATGCCATAGAGCAAACCAGTCTGTGGCTGCAGGATGTGCTGGATGTACAGAATTAGCCCTGGGGCAATAAACACAAGAAGAGATGAACCTGGCTAAAATTAATTTCTAATTTTAAGACGGTGATTTTGAATTTTAACTTTTCCAATGCTCTTTAAGCGCCAAGCCCTTTGCACCTTCCAAGTGCCTGGAAACATAATGGACTGCTTTTTGCTTCTGTAGGGTTGGAACTTGATGATCTTTAAGGTTCCTTCCAACCTGATCTATTCTATGATTCTATGATTCTATGAAGGAACACTTGCTTTTCATAGAATCATAGAATGGTTTGGGTTGAAAGGGGCCTTAAAGATCATCTAGTTCCAACCTCCCAGCCATGGGCAGAGACACCTCCCACTATACCAGGTTGCTCAATGCCTTGTCCAGCCTGGCCTTAAACACCTCCAGGGAGGGGGCACCCACAACTTCTCTGGGCAACCTGTTCCAGTGTATCACCACCCTCACTGTAAAGAATTCCTTTCTTATGTCAAGTCTAAACCTACTCCCCTCCAATTTCCATCCATTGTTTCTAGTCCTCCCATCCGATATTATGTTAAAAATTCCTTCCCCTGCCTTCCTGTAGGACCCCCTCAGGTACTGATAAGTTACTCTGAGGTCCCCTCTGGGCCTTCTCTTCTCCAGGCTGAACAACCCCAACTCCTTCAGTCTGTCCTCATAAGGGAGTTGCTCTAGCCCTTTGATCATCTTTGTGACCCTTCTCTAGACCCACTCCAACATCTTCTTGACCTTTTAGATGAAGAAGATGTTTCTGGATTGGAAGTAGCTTCTCTTCAGCCCATGTATAGGGGGCAACAAATACCACAGTTGATGTGAGTTATTTGGAAAAGCTCAGAATTTGGGCAGTGCCTTTCACAAAAAGGGCTTGATTCACAAGTGAACCCTTCCAATACTGCTAATAATCAGCATTATTCAGGATAAACTTTAATCCTTTTTGCAAAAAAAGGCAGTGGTTTCCTCAAGTATGTGAGGATGGTTCCTCCAGGCAGATTGCAGTGGAGAGTTAGCAGCTGGAAGCTGGAGGCTTAAACTGTGAGCCTGAGAGGGAGCAAAGCAGTGGGAATTCGCCCAAAGATTTGAATTAGCTCCTGGGCAAGATGTCTGGCAGAAATTCCCAGACAGAATTGCCCATGTCTGTCAGGGACTCCCCAGGCACGTGTCCCCAGCTCCAGCCAGGAGCATTGCCAGGATGGAGAAGAGGAAAAGAGAGAGAAAAAAAGACAGAGCCCCAGAAAACCGAGGCTTTTCATTTTTCTCAACTGGATTAAGGAAGACAGAAACCCCCAAAACCCAATCAAGGATCTGGGGATCCTTGTTTTCAGTGCAGGCATCTGCACCCCAAGGAGAGGCTGTGAGAGTTCCAGTAAGGAAGACTTTGGGCAAAGTTGGCAATTGTGTGCTGCTCCTCTCTCCTGGACATGACCAGCCCTCTCAGACTCCTCTGAGAGAACACCAAGACAAGGTTTGTCTTGCCAGCTTGCCTCTACGCTGCTTGCCCATGCAGGATGCTGAGGATGCTCAATAAAAAAGCCTGCAAGAAGCTGGGCTGTGATTGCCAGGCAGAGGAGAGCACTATGACAACACAGATGTTTCCTGGGTGGGTTTGGAAACTTTGCTGTCTGTGGGTTTTTTTCTATCATGTCATTTACCCTATTATTTTCTTTAATATAATCCTCACCTTTTTATTTTATGGTGCTGCAGAGCCACCAGGCCCAGGGCTGCTGCGAATCATAGAATAGAATCATAGAATGGTTTGGGTTGGAAGGAATCTTAAAGATCATCTACTACCAACCCCTTGCCATAGCCAGGGACACCTCCCACTAGAACAAGTTGCTCAATGCCTCATCCAGCCTGGCCTTAAACACCTCCAGGGAGGGACCATCCATAACCTCTCTGGACATCCAGTTCCAGTGTCTGGAACCTTCACAGGAAAGAATCTCCCCTCTTCCAATTTGCATCCATTACTCCTAATCCTGCCATCCTGTACTATATTAAAAATAAAGTCCTTTCTGTAGGACCTCTTCAGGTATTGGGAAGCTACTATGAGGTCCCCCTTCAGCCTTCTCCTTTCCAGGCTGAGGGTGCTCAGCTCATCCAGGGGTAACACACATAAGGGAAAATTCCCAAATGTTTGCTCTTATGGCTGCCCTAGTTTGCATAAATCCTCTGAAAAGTCCATAAATGCCTTGGAAGAAACAAAAAAAAATTAAACTACAACTTTTACCTCTCAGTTTTTATCTACTTGCTTCAGTTTTATCCATGCCTCCATTTCAGTCTTTCTGGACAAAGAAAATATCCCTAATGTGTATTTGTTTTTGCTTGGTCCTTCACACACTCAAAGTTTTCTGTCTTCCATATTAGACAGGACCTAATTACCTCATTCTCTTTGTTTTGGAGATCTATTTCTGATAATCTTTGCAGATCATCATGATTTAAGCCGCTTTTGTTAATGACATGTCAATAGTAGATTATTTTATTATGACATGAAGTAGAAATACACTGCCCTATCCATATGTATGATACTTGGAGATTTTCAGCTACATTTATGTCCGTTAAGTCTGCACTCCTGTTACCATGATTTTGTGATGTTTAATAAAAAAATTATCTCCATTTGCATAGTTAACTTTAAGAAAATGGAAGCTGTGCTCATATCTCAGTTATGGTATTTTATAACAATACTTTAATTGCAGAAAGGATGGCTCTGGAATGTATTGATATGAATTCAGATGGATTGTTTGAAAATATCAGAAGTCTGTGTTTAAAAACATGTAGCTAAGCTCCTCCAGTGTGAAATCCTCCTCTAGGTTAGATTTTTAGGTGTTTAGGTCAGATTTTTAGATGTTTAAGTTAGATTTATAATCTCCTTTTTAGGTTCCTCTGCCATTAATGTCAACCACATGCCACTTATGCAGCCTATTTATATTTTCATTTAGTGTCGGCATATCGAATATATAATGTACAGCTGGACCCAGCACAATATTTGAGATGAAATGCAAAGGGAGCTATTATCCAATAAGAGATACATCTGGCTTTTGTGTAGCAGAGCTTTTCCAAAAGCAGAGAAATTGCTGTGATAATTAAACTTGAGATCCAGAGAAGGACGAGACTCCTGCTGGAGTATAAGGCCTTGCATGAAGACCAGGATCGAGTGAGAGGGTTTTTTTTATGGATAACCATTGTACATCACTTTAAACAATTTAGAAAAGGTGCAGCCAATTGTTTGCAGCTGTCAGTTGCTGACTCCTTTCAGGTACTAGTTGATCTCTTACAAACTAACTTAGGGATCTGTCAGATTTTTCCTCACAGTCAACTGAGTCCTGAGCAGATGAACGCTCTGAGCTGCGTGCCCTGGCGCCTCTGTAGCAAAAGGCTTTTAAATTAAAGCAAAAATTCATTTTAACAGCGAGGTTATGTTTTCCCTTGAGGTTTCTAACACTGTTCACTCTCTTTGCTGAGGGTGTTTCCGCCTTCACGGTAAAAGCTTTTCTTTTTTGTTTTCCTCCCAGCCCTTGTTGAATTGAATAAGTCAAGGTGCTGGTGCCTCTGCCTTGCTGAAGGGACTGATCCCACAGTTCTCCTGCCTCGAGATCTGGGTGTTAGAGGGGGCCAGGTAAAATAAAAGAGAAACAAATAAGACAGGACAAGGGGTTTATTTTGTCTGCAACTTGCTTGTTGTCACCCACAGCTTCCTCTTCCTTCCTTTTAAAGGAACAAAGGCTTCCCTGGAAAACACAAAATACTTTACTCGATTTTAGCCACTAATTTGGTATGCAAGAAAAGTTAGTTTCTTCTCTAAAACACCAGCAGACAGATGGCAGGAAAAATATAGTAGACTCTGGACTCCCACTGAAAGCTGACCTAGACTCACCCCTGGCTTTATTGTTTTTCTTTCATAATTAGCTTTTGCTCAGCTTTGTCATTTTCATAAGCCTTGATATTCTTCAATTAACAAAACAGAACAAGAACAACAAGAGCTTAGGCAGCTCATGAGGTCACTTCTTGCAGGGGCTGGATTATGGCACCAAAAGAAGCCTGAAAAGCATGTATTGATCCAGTCTGACAGTTCCTGCCACATTAAGCCTCACCACAGCTGTGATATAAAGGCGCTTAGAGCTGTTATCATAAATACCATCCACTATCTTTAAAGATCATCAAAATTGCTTCACATTGTATAAGGGTTATTGTCATATAATTTGTTCAATGCATTTTAACAGCATAAATTGGTTTAGCATTTTAATACTAGCTTAAAGGTCAAACGCAGATAATTTAAACTAACATTTATCCTATGAAAGTTATCATATAAGCTCAATTTACTGAATGTGTGGAATGAAAAACAATCCTCTCTATAATTTCCTTCATTCATCCAAAAGCTAAATATATCCAATAAAATCTGGATTTAAGTGTTCAGGCACTTTTATTTGAACTGTCAAAGCACATATTTGTGATTATTTTGTGAAAGCTTGTATTATTTAGAAGCTTAAAAGCAAAAGAAATTTATTGCATTTCTTTGTGTAGGAAGATAATAGTAAGAGAGACGTACTTATAAACAGGAGTGGAAAGATACAGCTACAGCTGTTAGGATGAACTGAAGATATTAGGACCAAAAACACCTATGGAATGTCTGCGGCCTTTTTCCATCCATAGTATCACTGTGTACAAAAAACTCTCTTCCAACTTGTGTCTCATTGAACTAATAAAACATGAAGGACAAATGCCTGTTTGAGAGAGAGAAAAAGAAGAGATAATCATATGGGTGGAAGGCAATAATAGCCAACACCATCAGCAAAGACAAGTAGGCAAAGTATAAAATACACATTACCAAGAGGCTCTTCTGGAGATTTTTATGCTGCAAGCTCAGAAAGGGTGCTGGAGACATTCAAGGCCAGGTTTGCTGAGGCTCTGAGCAGCCTGATCCAGTGCAAGGTGTCCCTGTCACTGCAGGGGGTTGGACTAGATGGCCTTTGAAGGTCCCTTATAACTCCAGGAATTTATAACAAATTAAAATAGACATTATAAACACAATTAATATCAGTACTGTTTCACCAGCCTAACAAATTATCACCCATCAACCCATCAGCAAAGCTCAAATTCCATGTTGCTGTACATGCTCTTTGCTAAAGCAAAGGTCACAGAGTTTAGTCTACATTCTCACTGGCTACATTACCTGTGCTTCCTCTGTAATGTGGTCCAAGACAGTTTTTTTCCAACACTTTTCCTTGGCCAGTGGACCTGAAGTGCCTGTTTCCATGATGAAGAGCATTTTAACAGTTCCCCTCTCTTTACCTGACCCCCTAAGCATGAGCACCATAACATATCCAGCTCTTGCATAGTCTACACTCCTCAAACAGCCAGCTCTTCTCATAGGCTATATTTCATTTCAAGAGATGTCTGTGTTGTCTATTTGAGTAGAACCACAAGTTGAGCCTCTGAACCACCCACGAATTTCATTGTCTTCTTCTGCACTACAGAAGGCAGTCTGGGATCGACTGAGCAAGCACAAGGATTACCACAACCACCTCAGTTTTGGCAGTTTCTGATGGAAAAAAACCCAAAGGAAGAAACAGCACTGAGCATAACAATTATTGCAGGTCTACTACTTGTTTTGATGTTTAGTATTAGTAGTTATGTGAAAGGCAGAATTTTATTAATATTTTAAGGATTTCTGTGTTAGCAAATGTAATCTATTTTTATTAAGAAATAATACTAGTCTAGTTGTATTGCTCTCACTGCATTGTTATCACTGCAGTGGTAATCATAAAAGGAATTTGTCTTTCAGGAAATCCCTCAGAAGTCTCACTTTGCTGTGGTAGGATGTTACATTATTTGTCTTTCTGAACATGAGGGAAGCAGAAGCAATGACACACTGAAGAGCTGGAATCATCGATGGTCTCTGTTTACCCAGCTCGATAGATATTGAGAATTGAGGGAGGCTCATCCTGTTTAACCCACATAAATGCCAAATGCTACTCAGAGACCCTGACACTTCCACTGACATTGGACCTTACAGGTCACTAGTGCATTGATTACAGAATCACTGAATGGTTCAGTTCAGAAGGGACATCTGGAGGTCATCTGGTCCAGCCCTTCTGCTCTAGCACAAAAATAATCTAAGCAATTGTTTCAAAATCTGGAAATTTCACAAACTACTGTAGTCAGCTGCACTAATTACTCTCAGAAACCAAGAGAAAATAGATCATATGCAACCAGAGTTCTGAGGAAAGGAGTTCAAGCCTTGTGTCCTTCCTTATATCTATGATAGTAGCAATCAATAAACATTTTCCATGCTTTCAAATGCCTCCATGCCTTCAAAATACATGTGTGTCTTACACTCAAATACATCCAGAGAGACAGACAGAACCAAGCTTTGACCATCCACCTTCATTCTCTCACCTATGCCCCATATGTTCAGCTGTCACACTGCCTACGCCACAGGCCGACATGCAGGGATGAGAGATAGAAGGAGAGAATGCTTTGAAGCTCCTCTGTCAATGTTTGGGAGTGAAAGATTATCCAACTGTTCTCAATAGTGCAACCACCTGCAATATATTCTCACATCGATGTTCTTGAAAGCTTAGGGGTCTGGTCATCTGGAAAGGTGAAATATCCCATAATTTTACTCCCTCACTGAGGGGACACTGAGAGTGTAATTGATATGAAGAGAGTCCTAAACAAGAGGTCCCAGATGATCTTTGAGGTCCCTGTTCTGTGGGGTTTTTTTTTGCACAGCTTCGTTGATCAAGGAATGTAGGTGCTTTACAGCCAAAAAAAAGACCCTTAAAAATTATTAGTATTTCAGGGGTACAGTATTGTTCCCTGGTTTGGCAGAAACTGTAGGATTTGGTTAGTAATTCATGAATTGTTTCATTGCATTTCCTAAGAAATAGATAGAAATAGGTACTAATTTGGTATGGAGTTTGTCTCAAGCCTTTTAGGAGTAGAAATAATAGAGTGGGCTATTTACCCAAGAAAAAATTATCACAAAGGAAAGCAATATTCATTCTAGATACTGTCACCCCAGGAAAATATTTCCAGCAGTGTGACTAAATTTTCTCACTCTCTAGGGGTTTCTGTCAAGGTCAAAGTAATTTACACAATATGTCTGGAATTAAAAGACCCATTTTTAATACAGAAAATGGAAGTGAACCAGTGTGGTGTTTCAGAGGGATGGATCCCTCAACACAAAAGACATCTCCACACTCATCACTCATCCATCCTCTTGCAGTGCTCTTTCAAGCACTTCCCAAACATTTCTTATGCTGTTTTCCTTGAGCTCTTTCAATTTTTCATCTCCTCCTCTGCTTTCTTCACATCCTCCCTCAGTCTCCTTTCATCTGTCCAACTCTCTGGCTCAAGATTTTATACCAAACAAATGAGAAAACATAACAAAAAAAATCATCTCTATAAAAGAGCAGACACTGACTGCGAGCCCAGAGTGAATGTGGTGTGTGTGTTACAAACTGACGACCTCAGGAAATGATTTTGTCTAATCCCTGACCTCTCCTTTGCTATTCCAGTCATACTTGTCTTGGACGTGAAATCATGACTGCCACATCAAGGAGGAAAGGCATTGTAATAGTTGGTTTTAGTCTTTCTGATCTTTTTATTCTGGCTCACATTTACAGTGATGATAATGTAGCATTGCTCCTTCTGACACAAATCTCTCCATAGCAGGAGCCCCAGGCCCTGTAAGTCAGATTTGTAGGGAAGGAGAAACCAGTGACACAATGTCTGGGTATATTTTAAGTATAAATTGTTTTGTTTGTATATATAAACCTGGCCTGATAGTGGAAGTGGTAAAACAACACTGTGGGCAATTGTATCTTTAAGGAATATTTGTCTAACACCCGTTTTCAGTTATAGGAGAATAATTATCTCAACTATAAGTACATAACAAATACCAGGATCCTCTACCTATTTCCAGACCTTTATTCCAAAAAGGTGACAATAGTTGTCTTTTCAAATTGAAGATCTGTACACGTGCCAGGAACTTGAAAAGCTAAATGTAAAAGTAGCACCTAGAAACACTTGCCACAAAAGTATTTTTTTTTCTTTTTAGCCAGTATTCCAGGATATTTCTTGCTTGTCATTACTTCAAACTATTGGACTTTGACCCTCCTTTGAAGTCTGAGGCATATGCTGAAAATTAAGCAAGTTCTTAAGTGTTTAGAGGATTGGTTTCACTTAGAAATAGTCAGTAGATTTAACTTCCAGTGCTAATTCTAAACTTCTGTCTTCATCAGACTGTGTTTCTAGGTGACGTGAAGTGCATCCATGCTGTAACACCATGAGTTCTTACAGTCATATCCTCTGATTTGACTCATGCAAAGCCACAGCACAAAAGGTGGTGCCACCTTGAGCTGACAGCTGCCAGGCTTTCAGAGAATCACAGAAACCAGGCCATAAGGGAAATTCTAAATGTCTATGATTAGCCAAGTGCTAATGTATGCAAATTAAAACTGATTTCTTGGAAGTAACTGAAATTCTCAGCAGGATTGAAAACCCACAGTTTGGTGAAGAGGGTGATCATTTAGCAGTTCACTGCTTCAGATTTTCTTTGATAGAGTGACAGTAGTTGCTCTTCTCTATCTCAGACCCTTCTATCGCTTAGGTGCCTCCAGCCCTGGTAGATCTCACTGGAGGTTTTTGTAGGAGGGTTTCTTTACCTGTGGAGACGGATGGGGAGACTGCTTCCTTACCCTAATGGGTTTCTGCTGAGCTGAGATCCTGCTTCTCTATAGAAATAATTGAGGGTATGGGGTAGAGGAGGAAGCAGCAAACAGTCTGCACCAATTACCTACATAAATCTCAGCAATGAGAAGAAAAGATGGACCATGGCTTTCCAGATAAATATTTTTACATTGTCTATTCTCCCATTCGATGTCACTTCCACCTCTGTGGCACAGAAGATGGGTACTGAGGCTTCATGGGGAGGCTTCAGACAAAGTGGTAGAATCAGACCGGAGTGTGCCTTTTCACAGAATCACACAGAATCACAGAATATCAGGGATTGGAAGGGAGCTCAAGAGATCATCTAGTCCAATCTCCCTGCCAGAGCAGGAACAACCAGACCAGGTCACACAGGAAGGCATCCAGGAGGGTTTTGAATGTCTCTAGAGAAGGAGACTCCACAACCTCTCTGGGCAGCCTGTGCCACTCCTCTGTCACACTCACCATGAGGAAATACTTTCTTATATTTCTGTGGAACCTCCTGTATTACAGTTTGCACGCATTGCCCCTTGTCCTATCATCAGAGGTCACTGAGAAGAGCCTGGCTTCAACCTCCTGGCACTCACCCTTTACATATTTATAGACACCCCTCAGTTTCCTCTTCTCCAAGCTATAGAGACCTAGTTCCCTCAGCCATTCCTCATAAGTGAGATGCTCCAATCCATCATCTTCGTGGCTTTGTCCTGAACTCTTTCAAGCAGTTCCCTGTCCTTCTTGAACTGAGGCCCCCTTGTGCCCAGGGATTTTTTTGCCATGTGAAGATACAATCAGAAATAGAAAACCTAAAATACAAACTGTAAAATTGTTTTTCTAGTATGATGCATCCTTCCCCTCATATTAACACAATATGAGACTTTCCAGTTGACTTTACTGGCCGGACAATTTAGTATTATGGAACTTAGTGTGAAGTGTGTTTGTCCAGGAATAAGTTGCAAAGCACGTAATACACAGGACATAGCACTCAAATCATGTTCTCCAGATTGATGTATCCCATTTTAAAGCAAATTGTTTTCCACCATGAAGCCACACAGCAGCTGAGGAAGGCAGTGGGTCATAAATAGTGAGTTGCACGTCAACATCCCAGGGTGTCCTAAACAGAAAACAATGATATTTGAGACAATAAGATGGTTGCGAAATCCTTAAATCTTTTCCTAACATTAAGTCTGCAATTATCCCACTGATTTAATGGGATTACTGTCATAATTACAGTCAGCATTGCTTAGTTATCTTCATGATCATCACTCAAAATAGATAAGATAGTTATAAGGTATCTTAAAAAAATATGCTGCACTTCATTAGGAATTTCCTGCTCTTTTGCTATGCGGTAGGGCTTGAAAAAAAATAAATCTAACAAAAGACTCTACTCACTTGAAAATCTTCAAATCAGATATTTAAGTTTGAATATTGTAAATTGCCTCAAGTATTTTAAATAATGCTTCAAGAAATTGAAGATATGGTGTTGAAGATGTGATAGTTTTCATATAATCATGGGTTGAGTTGGGAGGAACCTTTGGAGGCCATCTAGTCCAAGCCCCTGCAGTGAAGAGTCATCCTGCACTAGGTTGCTCAGAACCTCAGCAGTCCTGGCCTTGAGAGTCTCTAGGGAAGGGGCCTCCACCACCTCTCTGGGCAGCCTGTTCCAGTGTCTCATCTTGGTGAGAAACTCCTTCCTAATGTCTAGTCTAAATCTGCCCTGCTCTAGTTTAAAACCATTACCATGCATCCTAACATGACGTGCCCTGGTTTTCTATTTATTCAGTTACTGGATAAGTTTTCCTATGGAAAGCACATGCCCTCTCCTCAAGTCAGGGAAATCAGCAACAAATTTCCCCACAGATTTCACTGTGCTAGAGAGGTCTGTTAATGACTTTTGCTGAAGGCTGTGAAATGAAAGATGTCTTAGACAATAAAATCTCTTTCAGTTCTATTTGCATTGAAGGTATATGCTGCTTTCCTCACTGCAATTCCCCAACCATGTTTCATTGGCAGATGTGTAAGTAACAAATATATTTTTGCTTTGTGACCACATAAGAAAAAAACTAACTTGTGTCAGAGTCAAAATGTCTTTTGGTTGCACACAGACCAACAAGGAACTGGGAACCAATACAAAATTAATTATGAAACACATAAATCTGCTTTGCTCCACCTAAGCCCTAATTGTTTTTCATTTGCTTTTTTGTTTTAGCTGTATTTAAAAGCCAAAAGAAAGACACTTGAACTAAATAATAATATAAGCTTTTAAAAAAATTTGTTTGGTTGTTTTTAAAAAAAATTAATGTCTTCGTATTTTCCAAGTCTTCCTGCCCCCTTCTTTATAGAATCATAAAATTGTTCGGGTTGGAAGGAACCTTAGAGATTATCTAGTTCCAAGTCCCCTTCCATGGACAGGGACACTTCCCACTAGACCCGGTTGCTCAGTGCTTCATCCAGCCTGGCCTTTCTTTGGTTAAAATGAGTTTCAGTGTTTAGCCATTTTAGTATATTGATTAAGTTTTAATTTCTGCTACTTGTCCCACTCCAAAATTCCATTTCTGGGAAGATATTACTTGCTCACAACCTCCTTGTCAGCTCTCAATAAGCAATGACATGTCAAAAGTGGAGAAAGCTCTCTGAAAATGATGGATTTCATACAAGTAGCCGGACAAACTCCAACGTGTTTTTGTGAACTGGCCACTCTATCTTGAGAGTAGTAGGTGAACAGTAATTTTATAAAGTAACTTAAAACCTAAAATCAAGGAGGAAATTAGGAGATTTAGAAAGCCTTCCACCTTTGACAGAACAGCCAAGTACTAGGACCTGACAGGTACAATAAAGAGCTTAGATGTTCTTCTGATATTGTTCTTAGCCATAAGCCCCCAGGCTTTGTTCTACATGCTTAGTTAAACTGTTTTTATCTTACATAAATCCTGGTAAGCTACTTTAAGACCCATCAGACTACCTCAATTGCCACTTAAGTGTTTTTTTCTGCACTAACTGCTCCCTGTTAAATAGTTTGACATTTATGTGTCTAGACTTGGGTTGTTTTGATATTGATTTTGTACAGAATGATAATGGAGCATAGTGGCAATATTGCTTTCCCTGTCATCCCTAGTAGCAATATATCTCTCTGTACTTCTTAAGTTGGGAGGAAAATCTGCACATATGTAGGTCTAAATTTAGTCAGTTCTTCAAAACTAGGATTCTGCTTTGCTTGTTTTTCTGCTGCAACTAACATTTCCTTCCACACAGTGCCAAGAATGTTGATTTTGAGGGAAATCTGTTAAAATGGGGAGCTTTCAACTCTCTATCTGTGCTGGAAAGGGGATTGTGCTAACACTCTCCCTCATGACCTCACCATGGATATATGGATATGGAAAGCTGCTTTCTGTAGATGCTTAAAGTATCCATAATAAGTCAATCACTTTTAAGATAGTTACTGCTATCTGTTAAATGAGATAATCTTTAAGTTAGGTTTTTGGGGTTTTTTTTCCCCACATGTCTTTTCCTGTTTGCCTACCAGGTCAAAATACTGCAAAGAATCTCCTTTGTCTTGCTGTGATTTAAATGGAGCAACATAATATATAAGTCAAGTATTTTTTAGGCAGAAATTAATTAAGAATCCAGTTTTAAGAAAATCATGAGGTAGAGAATTTTGTACTATGAGATGTATTTTCCATCAACATTTTAGGACTAAAACCACCTTACCCTTGAGGATTCAGGTTAAATATTGTACTAATTTTGCATGCTAAAATCTTCAGAGCCAAGCTGATGACAATGTTGACCTTCAAAACTGCCCGTGTAGTCGCCTCAGAATTTCTTTCAAGCCTTTGATAGTGTGAGGATCTGGAAGTCATCTTTTCTGAGTGGAAGGAAAGAGATTTCACTTAAAAACAGCTTTTCATGTCTTTTCTTCCTCTGCCTCTTATACAACCATACAGGGACTCCTACTCCTTTGTCCTCCTCACCTTCCTTCCCTGCCTCATTGATAATAGGACAGCAGAAGTGAACATGGGGATAGAAACTCATCAGGACTCCTGATGTTCTCAGCTTCATGGGTTTCCAAGGAGCAGTTAGTTACAGCTACACCTTCCTACCATTAAGTAGGTATAAGCAAGTTCAAAAAGGGCATTTTTGACTTTAGCCAAGACATCCTGAACAACTAGCAAATAAACCCATTGATATTCAATATTTAAGCAGGATTATAGTTTCATAACATTCCCTAAAATTGAAGAAACCCACATCTAATCTGCCTTTTTCTGCCTTTTCATATTAACTGTGAGATGTTTGAGCCCAAAGTTTTCAATTTTCTTTTTTGACACTTGAGAATTTAGTACTTTTTATCCTCAGAAAATTAAATATTGGCAGGATCCTACCTCATAGCGTGATGGGCAGGAGGGAAATGGCCCTGTGAAGCTGCTATCTGAGAGGACGTCAAGAGAATTTGATAAACTTTGTAGTTGAGAACTGAAGTTAAATTCATAAATTCTGAGTGCCATTTAGCCATTTACCCTCAGAATATGCTTAAATACTGCAAATTCCAAGTTTTTACCAGAATGAAGATGCAAGAACTACTAGGCCATTTTTATATTTATGTAAGTTATTGACTGTAAGTCTTGGACAACCAACCATTCCCCCTCCTCTCCATGACATTGTCAGCCTTGGTGGATAGGTGTTCAATTTGCAAATTATGAGTTTGCAACTGAAAAGAAAAACTCATCGGTATTCATCTCATTCAGCAATGGAAATGCATATTCAGTTCTAGCTATAGCTATCCTAAAAATGAAATAAAACTCTTAAAACCCATGGACTAAGAACAAAGTTTCCATGTCTCTTTGAGCATATTAACATGTAATTTTTACTGGAGCCTTCAGGACATAGAGAGGTACTTTCAGTTTTCACCATAGTGATGTAAAACGACTGCCCCAATAACCCTCATGGCTACTGAGAATTTAGTTTACCACTAATTCTAACAACATTTTAGGGTTTAAGGACCCTTCAATTTTTAATTATTTTCTTTCCCACAAATGTTTCATGTAGAATGACAGGCAAATTCACATAGTTGTACTCCAGAATGAGGGCTTGAAAAAAAATTCCAAGGAAAGGAATAGATCAATTCCAGGTGTTCTGGTGACTACTTCAGTTTAATGTAAACTTGATGATTTTGACTTCCAGATGTAATTTCTTTCACAGAGGGCAATGCACATGGCCTGTAACTTTAGCCTAGAAAATATTGCCTTTGTCCAGCAGGGCTGCCCAGCAATTCTGATCCTCTCCCGTTTGTTCTTAAACAAAAATTTCATGCCTGTGAATCGGTATTCTCTAGAATTTCAAAAACACAAGCTTTTCTTATGATGAACATGACAGAGCAATGCAGGCAGCAGACACAGAGATGCTTCTGTAAGTGAGGTCTGAGGGCTACATTTAAGACACCAAGGTTAAAAGACAGAGCCGTTATCAAATGTGTCCTATAAAATTCCGCTCTATGTGGTAGGAAATTTCTTTTTTTGACAAAGTCCTTCCATCCATCCATCCATGTTTCCCTGACTACTGTCTTTTCTGAGTTTTCCATGAAACTCTTTATGAAAAAAACTTCTCTATATTGCACAGATTAGAATAATAAAATACATTTTTTCTGAGTTAGGTGTCTCATCACACTAGTTCCCCACACTTTCAGGAAGGTGAGAGGGCTGTTTCCTTCAGCTGAACCTATGTGGCTAAGGCAGTGATTTAATTCCCCTGGAGAAATACCTATTTGTTAATGAATAACAAGAAAATTTAGGCAACTCACAATAAACAGCTATCACCAAAAATTAAGGGAAAGGAATCCTTTTCCTTGTTAACATGTCAGATGCTGGGCATTTAAGCATTTTGGAGTCTCTGGAGTAGATTTAACTCACCTAAATTTAGCTCTTCGCTGTGAATTTCTACTAGCCAGTGAGGTGAAACAGGCATTTCAAGTATTTTTTCCACTTTGTTCAGATAGACATATTTAATTCCACCCAGCAATTTCAAAAGTTAATCAACTGCTCCAAACACCATTTGGAAAAAAATAAAATAAAATAAAAATAATAAATCCCCTGCAACTGATCCATTTGCCCTGCCTGATAAGAGATTATCCACTGAAATGTTTATGTCATTGTGACTTGATGCTCTGCTCTTGCAAGCATTTCTCTGGAGCATGTCTGTCAGAGGAGATGGAACACCTTCCATGTGTGTGATGAGCAGATTGGAATGCTCCTCAATGCTTCTTGCTGAGGAAATGGTGAGCTCCACGCCTGAAGCTGTCTGGTTATGTCAGTAAAGTATAAACACCAGAATCTTAAAGAAATAAGGGAGAAGCAGACCACGGTAAATGAGATCTAGTCCTCTAGTAATGTAATTGAACATCCCTGAATCAGAATGAGCTCATAGGCGACAGAAAACCATGTCTGTTTAGAGCCCAACACATAGGCATCCTCATTGTATGGACAACAGTCTGTTTCAGAGGTAATTTTGGATAAAATCTTAGAGTGGTTGCTGGTTGTAGAAATAGTGACATTTTACACAGCTGTGTGACTTATTCGACCTCAAATTGCTTTAGGTTAAGTAGTTTTATTTTTATTGCATTATGTATTTTTTTTTCCCTATTTAGTTGCTTAATGTAGTCAACAAAATAGATACAAATGGAAACCTTCACAGGCCAGATGTTTGTTTCCTAGACTGCAAAGACCACAGGGTACATCAGGGACAACTAAATAAGCCTAATAACGTAGTGGTGGTTCACAGAAACTGTCATTAACATTTATGGGATTTTTAATTCTCATGAAGACCTATTCCCCTAGACTTCACTGGAAAGCTCAGATTTGTACTTCTAGTTAATGAGATTACTAAAATTCTTTTTTATTAACTTTTGAAAACCTTTGTGAAGTCAGCTGAATACAGACACTAGAAGAGAGTAAGTGATTTAAAATGAGACAGGGTGCCATTTCAGTGGTTGAAAATGCAACTGAATCCCAGCCTGTGGGCTCACCATAGCATCTAAATGTCATCTTATTCTTTCCCACATAGGAACTGACATGGCATTGAACAACCACACATTGTCAACTGCTATGGTAGAGTTTACAATACAGAGGTTTGATAAGTGTGGTAGCAGGTAAAGAGTAGACCAGGGAAGAATCACATGTTTCCTCACAGCTCTTTTGAAGGCCACATGGAGAACTGACAGTACTAAAGGTGTGGGATTATGCTGTGGTCAGTTCTTGTAGGTTCCTGGACTACCCAGTCTCACACAACCAGTATTTTTTGTGGCACCATCCCATACTTGATGCCCTTGGAGGCATCTGTGGGCCATCTGCCCCAGTGAGCAAGAGGAGGAGCACAGGATCTTGCAGGTGGTGTAGCTTGGGATCACCTGAGATCATGGATATGGCTGCAACTGGAAGTAATTTTGGAGAGGCCATCACATCTTTTGGGAAGAGACACTTGAAGGTGGGACACTGGACTGAGGAAGAAGGAAAAGAAGGTAGGGAGAAGCTAGAGATAGCAACTCTAAAGTTACATCATAAACGGAACAACAGACAAAAGTGTAACATAAAGGTGATACCCACCATGAAATATAAATGGGAAGGGAAGACAAAGGTAGAAATTGGGCAAGATGGGGCAAACAGATGTTTAAAAATATACATGGGAAGGGACATACATGATAGAAAAGACCAAGAAGAAAAGGTATTTACAAGTATTAGCTGGAGAGACCAAAGGCTGTGGCAACAGGGCCTTGCCCAGAATGTACTGAGTGGGTTTTAAGAATAGCTATAACTCTTCAAAGGAGAATTTGGATTCTTGATGCCTTTGATGTCTGAATGACCATGCACTGTCTAAGTGAGCCTCAGGAAAGTGCCAGGGAGATTTTACAACCTAGGACAATCATTCTTGCTTTTTAATGCGATAGTGATAAACAGGTATCAAGTGTGGGAATGATTACATAGCAATAAAAAAATCAAGGAAAATGATACATGTTCCTTTCTCCAGTCCATGAAAATAAAAACCTCACTGTTGGAAAGTAGACTTTTTTTTCTAGCAAAGTGCAGTGATAAAGAGGAATGGGTGTAGTTAAAATAAAAGTAGCTACAATAGCAGTTCTGATTCTTTGTAGTCCAGTTGGAAACCTAATTTGAAAACTGGACCTGTGACAATGGCAAAACACACCAACTTGATAACTTGCAGGCTCTACAGGTGGACCAGCTATGGAGTTATGAGACCAAATAAAAATAATGGTTGGACAGATATCGAGTCCATAAAAGGATGGCAGCCAGGCACACCGTATAATAGGGTGCAGATGTAGGTGTATGGCTCTGAACAGTTTGCATTCTGTTTCAACAATAAAAACGTGTGATGTTTCCAGTACCTGCCACCAGCCAGATGAGGGAATGAGTCAGACAGCTGTTTTCAATATAAAACACACCATCCTAAAATCAATTGATATTTCATACTCTTTGTATTCTTCTTTCCTGCACATGCAGGAAGTATTAATGGTGACATGATTGTAATGTTGCTGCAGTTTAACAAAATGATCAGGAAGACAAGCTATGTTAGCAACATTATTCAGACATTTAATAGCATTTATCCTTCTAACTTCATTACAGTGCAATGCCCCAAGGCCCAAAGGGAGTTATTTTTAACATGACTTCAGACAGAAAGGAATAACTTCTTATATGGACATGCACTGTTCTCTTTACAGAGATGTATTACCAAGGCTCCAGGGTTCAAAAATAAGGGGCTGCCACTTCTCTCTCCCCTCTGCCCTCACTCTTCCTTGCAACTGCCCCATGTGGTCAGTACTCTCCGGTTTCTCCCTAAGGTCAGAAACTAAAGTCCCCAGCCCTGAGGCCTTCAGAGCACAGCTGTTACCACTCTCCAGATGTAAGCACTCGCCTGTCCCTTGTCCCTCCTTCTTCCTCAAGAAAAACAAAAACCAATATATATTTAAGCTTGCATCTCTTCAGGGATTGGAAGGGACCTCAAGAGATCATCTAGACCAATCCTCCTGCCGGAGCAGGAACACTCAGATCAGGTCTCACAGGAACAAATCTAGGTGTGGTTTGAATGTCTCCAGAGAAGGAGACTCCACAACCTCCTGGGCAGCCTGTTCTAGTGTCACCCTCACCCTGACAAAGTTCTTTCTCATATTTCCTTGGAACCTCCTGTGTTCCAGCTTGCACCCATTGCCCCTTGTTCTATCATTAGAGCTCACTGAGAAGAGCCTGGCTCCATCCTCAACCTTTTAATATTTATAAACATTAATGAAGTCACCCCTCAGTCTCCTTTTCTCCAAGCTGAAGAGAACCAGCCCCCTCAGCCTTTCCTCATAAGGGAGATGCTCCAGTCCTCTAATAATCTTCATGGCTATGCCTCAGACCCATCCTGAGAAAATGAGCATGTGTACATGTGTAAAAAACCCAGCCTTTTTCCCAGTGATTATTCCCCTTTCTCTCCCATTGGATGCCATTAGATGCTGGTGATGCCATTAGTGTCACATGTGACAGTGATCAATTTTAGCTCCCTCTCTCACCCTTGGATAACCAGCTCCACCACGACCACTTCAATGAGACCAATGCTTTTAGAAAGCACTGTAACTGCTCTGGAGCATGCCATTGATTATATTTAATCACATTTATATATCTTATTGCATATTGCCTTATTATATTTTTGTTTCTCTGCTTTTTACTCTCATCTTTTTGCCTTCTGTTTCTACACGACTTCACCATCCTTTGGGTTTTCAATTCTTTGCCCTCAGTTCCTGTTCTCCACTGCTCAACTACTCTGCTGTCTCAACCATATTTCTCCTTTCATCTCCAGCTTCACTTCTCACTCTCCATCCCTAATCTTTGTTTATTTATTTGGTGCTGATGTTGCTTGATGACCCAGCTGGTTTGCTCTTGCAGCCTCCCCTACCTCTTAACTTCTTTTCCTCTTGAAACAGGAATTTGAGTAATGAAATATTTACACCTTTTAACTTCTTTAATGAGATAAAGGAGATATTTTCTCCCCAAACAGCCACTGTCTCTTTATTTCTTTGTCTCTATAACAACATTCACTTTTGACAGACTCTTCTTTCAATTTGGTGAAAGCCCATCTCAGCATTGCCATTCATGGATACTTTTCTGGCTTGTTCTTTCTTTCAGGGATTTGCTCTGGGTTATCCACTGTCTGCTCAAACAGCTCAGCAGTTTTCATGGCAGCAAAACACTGCACACGTTGCTCACAGGCCTGCCTCTTCCCATGCTACTGCAGTTCTCCCTCTGAACTTCAATCTAGCTATTACCCATATATTTACCTTGAGATCATTCACCTCAAAGTATTAGTTTTGCTCCTGATTTTACCCACGTGATTATTCCATGAGCTCAACCATATCCATCCCATAATTTTTAACTGTCTTTCTTCTAGATATGGGTTAGCAGTAGATGCAGCTGCATGGCCCTCTGTGGCTGTTATCTTGCCCCATCCTTTCCTACTTCTGTGTGTTCAATGCACTTCAAGCAGAACAATCTAATTGTCTGTTGCTTTGTTCAGGTCATCCTCATCTCCTCACTTGCTTTTTTTATCTTTTTCTTTTAATGGCCTGATGAAGGATGGGAAAGGTGGCATGGATGGTTGAGGATCCTTCTGCACAGAACCATAAAGTGCTGCAAAGAGGATCAGGGACCACCACATCACTGTGGTGCAGAACAACACTGAGGAAATGAAAGGATGAAATACAGTTTATGAGTGGGAAATAGCAGATGTTCTTCCTCAAGGGCATAAGCAAAACTATAATTACAGAAAGCAATGACATCCTATCAAGCAGAAGAGCATTAGCTATGCAGCTGAGAATGCCACAAATAAATTGACAAGTATTATTATTTGCCTTTGCATAATGTAGGTAAAGAAAAATGTCACAGGGGCATTCCAGACACAAAGAAGTGAGTGCAAGGGGAGACAGAAAGGGCTAAGAGCACAAAAAGAGAGAGTATTTTCTTTACAAGGATAGAAGATGTCCAATAATATATCAATAGCAAAGTTGTACAATGCATGCTTTAGACAGAAGAAAACTTCATACACCATCAGACATGAATAAATTAGTCATGGTCTACCCAAACCACATTTTATGTGAAAGTAGCCACCCAGTCACAGATGGGCCAGTGGTCTCACTGCATTCTGTCAGAACATGCCTGTGTGAAAGTCTACTTGGTTGTATTTATATAGGATTAATCTCCAAGACTATAATAAACAGCAATGTTGATGCATTTCAAGAACCTACCCCCATCTCAGCTAACTAAGCAAAAAAACCCTCCATGATAAATTAACCTGAAGTAAAACTGTGTAGTCTCAGTTTCACGTTTGCACATTATTTAAACTAAGAAACTATCTCAAAAGGCACTCTTCCACCTACTCTGACTGTATCTATACACATTTAAAAATAGTTTACTATCAGAACTCAGAGTGTCCTCACTTATTTAATTCCATGTCAGCTTTGGAGTAGATAGATCAGAACTGGGCTCAAGCCTGAGGATACTCAAGCTGGTCCTTTCTAGATGCACCAGAAGATACACATACACCCTGTTCTAGCATAATACTTATTCAACTGAAGAAATGGAAATCTTTTAAGATGTATCATCTACAAAACTGTTTCCTATGTTCCAATCATATGAATATCACAACAGTGATATTGTCCCAAATGTAATGGACATCTGGGCAACACAGAAGGATCTGTCTGAAATTAGTAGAGTTACATGAGTAAAGTTGTTTGGTGTGATAATAATATGAGGGAAAGGTGTTTTATTATCCAGAACTGTCTTTATTTGCAAGATGAGCATGACATTTTTACTCGCAAGCCAAGAAAATTTGGTATGGAGCCATTGGAGACAGAGCAAAAAATCATTTGCAAATCCAGTTCCAGGAGGAAAACTGAAGTTTCTATGAAAGACATCCACTAATTCAGCACATTCTGCAACTTCTTTGGTGAATTTGGAGTCATACCTGCAGTCCTCTTCATATATGTTTTGTTCTTTGCTGCATGGCAGGCTCAACATAACCATGCAGAAGTCAGTGCTGAGCTATAAGCGTGGCCAGGTGACAAGTGGGGGCAAGGACCTTGACTCTGACCAGCTGCTGTTGCTCCAGGAAAGAAGTGACATTGGTGAAGGACAGACTGAAGGACCCTGAGGAGACAAGTCTTGTGTGAAATCCCATGGCCTGAATGCGTCTGGCAGGGATGCCGTGTGCTGGGCTGTGTTCTGTCCTCTGTATTAATGGCACTATTGGCATCACCTTGGCATCACCTGGACTCGCACTCTTTGGGTGTAGTGTCTCCAAAGGAATGGACATCAGCACATGCTCATAAAAATATATGAAGGATATAAATCTGACAATGATTAAATGGACTGGTGGACCGTGTAAAGAAACGATGGAATAACCAGCAGAAAATGATGCAGGTATTTCTAGGCAAACACTTTAAATACTGTAAAGAAGTAAGCTCATTATGCTTCTTCACAATCACACTTCATGAGAGACTTTTGGACTAGAAGATAAAAAAATCAGGTAGTAATGCTGAGGCTGATTGATTTGTATGGGAGCACTGACCCAATGTCCTTAAGAACTGATGAAGGCCGCCACTGTGCTCTGTTAACCTTCATGTACAAAAACATCCCCCGACAGCCCAAGGAGAAAAACAAACCTGGAGCTGTTGTTTACATTTCACTTCCCTGTCCATCCACCCTATTTTGATGTGCAATTGACAAGTGCAACCCCCACCCCTCAAAAAAACATCCATACAGACAAAAGAAAAATCTCCACTTCCATCAAGTACTAAATCGTCAAAGATTATCAAAACAATATCCTAAGGGAGAGAGAAATTTTCACTGGCATTATGTCAGCTGTCAGTCACAGACTTTTATTATCCTGGTCTGGCCTCTACAATTTGCCCTCTGTGTGGATTAGGAGAGAAATTTTACTCTTTTTGGTTCCCCTCCCTTTTTTTTTTGGTTTATTTGTGAAATGGAAAATATGCTGCCAGCATCCTTGTGATGATCCTTGGGCATCCCCAAACTACGACTGGTCTCAGATACAAACACACTCAAAAGGTTTGAAAATGACCTGTGTTGTCTGTCTTTCCTCTTCAGAGATCTCTAACCACAGATTTCCATCCTAATTTTAAAAATCCCTATTTCTCACTTCGTAGATCAAGTCTTCAGAGGCAAAGCAGAGCAGTGTAAACTGGCTTTACTGGAAGGAAAGTAAAGAAGTGAAAAAGTACCAGCCTTTGCTTGAAGAGATTTGCTTTTTAGCTGGTAAAATAATCTTTGTAAAGCAAATGGAAAATATTTCAGAACTGTGAAGGTAGAATTCAAATTAAATTTTAAGAATTTATAATTATGAAGAAGAATTTAGAATCATGTGAATGATACCAACTGGTAAGCTTGTTTTTTGTGTGAATGGCAGTTTTGGGTAACGCCTTCTTTACAGTACAAAGACACAAATGTTTCCTCAATCAGAGCTGTTATACTGAACTATATTGGAAATGTGTTTCTTCTCTGGCATTGATGAAATCTTAAAGTTGCTGATCATGTTCCATTCATAAAGGGAAAATATATAGTAGAGCTGTTGCAAAGGTCTAGGGTGTGTGTAACAAAAAATAATATGGAAACACACTGCAAAAATCTGTTCACAATATATTTGCTGCATCTTAGCCAAGGGTCTCTGCCAGGATTTAATACTTCTTTGGGTTTTTTTAAAAAAGAGTTGTTTCAAAAGAAAATAGATATGTAAATTTGGGATTGCTTCTTGGCAAATTATCCTTTTGAAAGCAGAGCTGGCAAGTTAGATGTCCTCTGGAGACTCTGCATCCTCTGTTTGGTTGTTATTAAAAAGTATTTAGGAGTTTAATCCTGGTCTCCGGCTGTCAGCATCACAAAGTCGTCACACAGTCCCAAACTCCAGCAGTCTGTAGTTTAAAGGAGCAGAGAAGTGAGAGTTCAGAGGTGTTATTATTATAGGTCACAACTGACATGCCAGGTAGTGGGGCAGAATTACACACACAAGAGGTTGCATAACATCTGCTTGCTTTTTCTATTCCTCAAGTTCTATATTACTGATTTTGCTCTTTAATGAGTCCTGAAGTCATCCATTAAGAGGGCAAAACCTAGCTTAGGGAAACTAAAAGCAAACCAGCTTTCCTTTATTCCACAATGAACAGAAGTGCCCCAGTTTCTTTCTTTATGATGACTCACCACAAGTTCTTCTGATGTCCATTTTAGTGCTTCTGCAAGCTGTCAGTGCCCATAACTCTTGCTCTGCTCTTAGTCCTTCCCATCCTCAACTTTTCTGCTGTGCTTGCAGAGGAAGGGCTTTCACTTCCCTTCTCTTCTCCTTCCCCTGCCCCTTCCCCTTCCCCTTTCTCTGCCCGTTCCCCTTCCCCTTTCGTTGCCCCTTCCCCTTCCCCTTTTCCTTCCCTTTTCCCTTCTTCTTTCCCTTCCCCTTTCCCTTCCCTTCCTTTCCCCTTTCCCTTTTCTTTCCCTTCCCTTATCATAGAATGGTTTGGGTTGGAAGGGATCTTAAAGACCACTTAGTTGCAACCCCCTTGCCATGGGCAGGGACACCTCCCACTAGACCAGGTTGCTCAGTGCCTCATCCAGCCTGGCCTTAAACACCTCCAGAGAGGGGGCATCCACAACATCTCTGGGCAACCTGCCCCAGAGTCTCACCACCCTTACTGTAAGGAACTTCTTTCTTACCTACAACCAGAATCACCCCTCTTCCAATTTGCATCCATTATTCCTACTCCTGCCATCATGTATCCTATATTAAAATGCCCACATCATCTCCACAAAACTGTGGAGCTAGCTTAGAAGTTCGCTGCACTGAGGTCAGCAGGCAGTAAATGTCTTCTTGTCACCAAAACCAGTAAGAAAAGCTCCTTGGTATACAGCAGGAATATAAATCACAGCCTCATATTCCTTTTAAAGAAGAAAAATTAAATAAAACTGGGCAAGAATAAAAAAGGGCTGGAGCAACTGCCTTATGAAGGCAGGCTGAGGGACTTGGGGTTGTTCAGCTTGGTGAAGAGAAGGCTCAGGGGGAACCTCATAGTAGCTTCTCAGTACCTGAAGGGGGCCTACAGAAAAGCTGGGGTAGGACGTTCTAATAGGATATATGAAAGAAGGACTGGAAATAAACAACGTAAATTGGAAGAGGGTAGATTCAGGCTGGATTTAAGATAGAAGTTCTTTAAGGTGAGGGTAGTGAAACACTGGAACAGGTTGCCCAGAGGGGTTGTGGATGCCCCCTCTCTGGAAGTGTTTAAGGCCAGGCTGGACAAGGCACTGAGCAACCTGGTCTAGTAGAAGGTGTCCCTCCCTATGGCAGGGGTGTTGGAACTTGATGATTTTTAAGGTCCCTTCTAACCCAAACCATTCTGTGATTCCATAATTCTGTAAGAATGAACACACCTTCACTGCCTCTTTTCCTAAGCCCAAGGTGCAAGGGCTGGAAGTATGCTGGGATCTCCTCTGCCAGATGTAAGAGTCCCTCACCTCATCTTGCTTTCCTGAGGTTGTTTGTTTGTTTGTTTACAAGCCCATCCATATGGCAGCATCATTAAACATGTCATGAAAACACTGCTCAAGTGGCTGTGTTGTTGCTCTAATGAAATGGCATGTTTTTTAAAGCCTGGCCATCCCAACTGCCATATGTTGTGGAAAAGCTCAAGCCTACTGGGATGCCATTTCATGTAAAGTTTAAGTGCCTCGCCGGTGAATATAATTAACCATAATGGCATTTTATTAGCTTTAGTTGCGACTGCAACTAAAATAACACATTGTGAGTGGTGCCAGCACACATAAAAGGGAAAGCAAGTACAATGCATCAGCTGGGAAGGAGACAGCTACTCCCAGCAATTGCCCTCCTGTCTGGCCTGGCCAGCAGGGGTAGAGGATAATCCTTGAAAATCGCTGCTACAGGGCATAACCGATGCCATCAGGAGCAGAGGAGGGAGGGGGGGGTGACTGTTTTGAGGAGTGCTGAGGGAAACCAAAAGCCTGAGCTGCAGGAGGAACTTGCTGGAGAAGCGCATGGGCAGAGAAAGGTGCTGCATGCTGAAACAGAAAGGGCTCTCTGGTCAGATTTGCAGAATTTGCAGTGCCAACGCTATAGGTTGGCACTGGGAGGATGGTGATATCTAGAAGAATGGCTGTGATGGATGAGAACCTCTCCTACAAGGACAGGGAGAGAGTTGAAGGTCCCAAAGAGACCTCATAGCAGCCTCCCAGTACCTGAAGGAGCTACAGGAAAGCTGGGGAGGGGCTCTTTGCCAGGCTATGGAGCCACAGGATGAGGGGCAGCGGTTTGAAATTAGAGCAGGGCAGGGCTAGATGGGACATGAGGAAGAAGTTCTTGCCCAGAAGGGTGGTGAGACGCTGGCCCAGGTCGCTCAGAGCGGTGGTGGATGTCCCATCAAGCCTCGAGACATCCAAGGCCAGGTTTGCTGAGGCTTTGAGAATCCTGATCTAGTACAGAATGTCCCTGCTCACTGCAGGGGGTTGGACTAGATGGCCTCTGAAGGATATTTCCAACGCCATGACACTATGATTTTATGAGTCTATGGTTATTACACAAGAAGAAACTGAAAATTGCAGATTAACTGGAAATTTAGATTAACAAAATGGCATTTGTTTTATTGAAAGATACTAAATATTAATTTGAATCCTGACTTGTACCACTACAAAGATGAATGTTGAACATACAAGACCTCTGCAAATACTCCAATATTTTTGGATTGGGCATTTTTGTTACCTCTTACCAAATGAGGTTTTATTTCCATTTTAGAAAATCTTAGTTTCTTAAAAAAAAATTAAATCCAGTGGCATTTTCACTAGTAAAAATACTTGAATTGGTTTATCTTTCCGAGAATTTAGACCAGTCACTGTGGTTTCAATATGAGAAGGGAATTTATACCCTGATATAAATGGAATTGTAACTATTTAACATGTCCATGGTTAGAAAAACTGAATCATTTTCAGAGAAAAAAACAAGAAAAAAGGAAGAAGCATAGACCATACTCAGGAAGGTCAGGATATGGTTTCCAATAGAATTTTTCGGGCTTATTGTTTGATCATTGTCCAAATTGCAATGTCTGTCGTCATTATATAGTATAAGAGATATACTCAATAGGATTAATGATAAAAGAGGAAGAAAATGCAAGGATGGCATGTTTTGAAGTGTTTTATACCCCATTTTGTGAGGATCTGTTCCTCTCTAGAAGTGTTTTCTGATTTCAACCCTCACTCTTCAAAGGTGATTCAAGGCATTGCACTAATCTCAGGAAGAAGACAGCGGGATAACAGCCAGGAATATATTCCTGGGAAAAAAAAATGACTTAGAGAGGAGATTTTTCAGCTCATTACTCACTTGTATCAAAGCCAGAAGAGGCAGATTGCTGCAGAGAGGGAGAATGGGTGAGAATCTGCTGAAGATGAAGATAAAAATACTGTGGGATTGGACAGAGGGGGAGGAAAGCCATAGGAAGAGAAAGTACATGAAAGATGAGATGTGTTCTGGATGAGCATTAGAAGCATAAACCCTAAGTTATAACAAGTAGAGATCCAATTTAGACACTTGACAATAGACAGAAGTCATTATATCTATCTGTTTTACATTATCCTCTCTTAAACAAAACATTTATTAGATTACATGCTCTATTATGCATGAACTCAAAATTGAAAGCAATACTACTGTAAAATATTCTTCTGTATGTAAAGTGGAAACATTCTTTTGCTCCTTTAGTTATAACTGTTCTTTACAGAAGAGAGAAAACTGCAATTTGGGCTTGTTTTTTGTGAATAGTATTTGCAAAAAAACCTCCAACGCTGTGGCATTCCACATGCTTTCTTGTGTTGGAGTTTAAGAATACTATCATTAATTTATTGATAAAGCCCCCTTACAACCTACGTGCAATTCAATGTATTTTAAAGAATATACTTTAAAGAAGCTTCATTCAAAAATCCCAATGCAGTTCAGACAGGAAAGAGAAATGTTGTTAGCAGAAGTTTTAGAAGTAGCAATTAAAGGAAGAATTGTAAAATTAGAGAAATTAGCTACTTATGAAAGAAAAAAATCATGAAAATATGAAGATTTTTTAAAATTTACTGCCAGGTGTAAATTTAAATACTAGACCCAGTTTGTAGGGGCTGTGCACTGATGCTTTCTGTGGCTGAAAAAAGCTATAGAACACAGGGAGATTTACACAGTGCATGCTGAAAAATTCTCTTTATCTTTCATCAGTGAAAATTTCAAGGCTAAGCAAAGGCAAAATAAAAATATTTTTTAAAAGCACATGTTGAAATCTCTGCTATACATTTTCTTTTTCATCACAGATTGAATTTCAAAGATTTGAAAGTCACACGTTGTACTAACTATGCAGAGTATAAGCTGCATTTTGGAAATATTCTGCCCCATTTGCCTCATGAAGTCATACAGAGTTTTCAATGGACTGAAGGATGTAGACACCTCTCCTTTCAGTGTGCCATCTGGTGCTAAGTGAGGTGGACAAGAGACAGGACCTTGGAAAGGCAGTAATCAAATTCTGATAAAGAAATTAAATATAAATTTGACAATAAGCTCCTTGTGGCTTATTCTGTTCTTTAAAGAATATCTCTCACCCAGTTAGGGTGGTAGGTAGGTCCATAGCCACTCATGCTATAAATAATGAATATTGGAATAAAAACCAGCAAAGAGTTGAAGCAGCTTGTCTGTTGAAACATCCTGGTGGTAAATGTTTCCCAGTTTACTTCCTGACTGCTTCTGAAGAATCAGCCCATCAACTGAAACCAAGGGCTCCACTTGAGACAGGTCTGCTTTGATCTGTCTAATGTTAGCCTGTGGCCCAGCTGAGACAAGCACCTTGGATGTGTCAGACCCTGTCACAGAGAGGCTGCCATCTCTGGAGAGAAAATGTGGAGGAATAAACCCAGATGTTTAAGATGGCAAAAGCTAAGGAACAGACTGAGGAAAGAAAAGGGAGTACATCTCAAGTCCAGTGTCCACCAGGTCTTGAGAAAGACTTCCTGATGTTTGAAGGGTCTTGTTGCTGTGTGCTTCAAAGTGATGCAAGCAGAACATGAAATTCCACAGATGATGGATTTAGAAGGCATGGTGTTTCTTTAAAGCAATACTGAAAAGCCTCTGTCTTCTTGCCTCCCAAGTGGAATTAATTATTCTTAAGAAACTAATTCCCCTCTAAAATACATTAATCTTTTCTCCATGATAATTTGCAGAGGAATTTTAAGAACATGATGAGAAGGTACAGTGTTTACAGGGTGGGGTTTTTTTAACGTCTTAATCATTCAAAGCTGAAGAAATGTCCACAGGCATTGAAGATGAAATCATCAACAACACCACCAAATCACCTCATCCTGGTTAAACTAATACAAAGAACAATTAACCACAGCAGGCAAAGCCCAGTTAGAAAGGCCAAATGCTGTTACTCTAGGGGCTGACTCCCAAATGTTGCTCTGGCTTGGATGAGTAGATGCTGGATGATGTCACAAGAGGCAAGGAAGATTTGGTTGATTTATCCAGGTGGTATCAAGCTTCAGATCAAATGAGGTCTTCGAAATGACAGCTCTACCATATTTTTTTGCATGTTACTGAGACGCAGTCCTAGTAGCCAAGTCACACTGGGTTGTATTTCAGTACAGAGTGGCTCATTTTGAAATGCTTCAGTGAGCCCCAGGAAGAGAGGCAGTGGGGAAAATAAAGAAAGGTTGAGCTGACTGAAGCTCTGACCTCCCTTTAGGTAGGGATGTGGATGTGATGAGAAATGGTGCCGTGCATATACTGAGATTTTCAGTCACACTGGTGCTTAGAAAACACAACAGACAGCAATTTCCTCTTCCATTCAGAGGGCCAACACACCAGTGATTTCATAGAATCTCCCAGCTCTTGGACAGCATCACAAAGATCTGTTATCTGTTATTCCACAGAAATGCTATGATGACAGGGAAACTTATAAAAGGGGATAAATAAATGCAAAAATAAAGCCAGATTTTCTGTTATGAAATTGGAAATCAAGACATCTGGGTTGAGTTCTGAACCTGCTGTAATACTTAATGAATTACATGAAAGTAAATACCTCAGATAGTCAAGCATCTCAGTGTCCAGTGGTCCCTCACCTGCTGCCTTTTTTGTTAATTGCCTGTCACCTAAAATAGGTTTTGTCAAATCAAAAGTCTCTATTGGGTCTCTGTGAGCAGCAGGGTTCTATCCAATGTCCTGGAGACATTCAAGGTCAAGCTTGCTGAAGCTCTGAGGAACCTGATCTAGTGCAGGATGCCCCAGCTCACTGCATGGGGGGTGGACTAGATGGCCATGGAAAGTCCCCTCCAACCCAATGATTAAATAAATCTATTATTCTATGTTTCCAATTGCAATGTATTATTACATCCAATCTGTTTTATAAGATCAAAATTCTTAGTTTTTTATAGGTTCTTAACATATGGAAAGGTAAAATACTACCTTGATAATTAAGAGGATCAAAGGCAACACCATGTTCATCCACTCGATGCTTCACCACCTTAAATAAACATTAAGATTCACTCAGGTTAATTGCATCCCTCCACATGAAGAAAATTCTATTTAAAGAAGTGATAGAAGTACATTTTTTTCCTGGACCAGCTTAATATTTCATCATATTATTTTCTAACAATCATATTTTTTACAAGACTGATTTGAAAGAAGTGAGGGGAGATTCTAGCCAAAATCTTGCTTCTTTTTGCCATGTGTAGTCTATCTCCAGTGCCTCGAGCAGTTTTTGTTGTCATGTTGGCTGTGTTTTGTGAGTAGTATGTAAAGAAGAAACAGGTGATGAGAGCAGGGTTTTACTGCGGGCACTACAGAAGGAAGACAAAAGTGGACAAACTTCTCATTTGTGGAGTATTCCCTGGTCCAGGCTAGTGCAATGGGATACATACCATGTTATTTTCAATCTTCCCTGAGAGGAAGAGAGTGTTCACACATAGTCTATGGTTCCAAAATGAATGAAAAGTGTAACTATCTTCAGCAGCCTCAGCTTCACTGCCCAGATAATGTTATTGCATATGTGGGATCAGGTCTAGTATAATAGAATCATAGAACAGTTTGGAGTGGAAGGGACCTTAAAGATCATCAACTCCCAACCCCCTGCCATAGGCAGGGACACCTCCCACAACATCAGGCTGCTCAGTGCCTTGTCCAGCCTGGCCTTAAACACCTCCAGGGAGGGGGCAATACAGCAATTACCTTTAGTGGGAACAGCTTCAGCTTCAAAAAGATCCTACAAGCTCCCATCAGCAATGTAATTGTTTCATTTATTGTAAGTTTCAGTATACTTTCACAACTCATGGTAACAGACACCATCTTTCACCATAAAGCTGAAAGCTAGTAAGAGGAGGAGAAGAAGAAAATGAGATGTCAATGAATAGTCCCAGTTGCATCTTGGGAGTCTTTTGAATTTCAGAAAAGTCATAAATATATGAGTATATATGATGGCGGTGTATGTGAAATTCTATATTCACAGCCTAAAGCTGGGCTGCTTTGACCTCTCACTTTAAAATAGAAGGGGCTCACTTAATTTCCTAGAAAATTTCTTCACTTGTGTGACTATTTCCAAGCAGAAAAGCACTAATTTTCCAGGGAAAGTAAAAGGATGTGTAATCAAAACCAGACTTATTTCTGAAAGGCAACTGGCTCCTTTTCAGAGTGGAAACATGCCTTTTTGTTTAGGAAGTGTGATGGTTCCTGTTTCTGTGATTTTCACAAAGCAAAAGACTGAAAACCCCAAATTCTATTTGGGAAACAGAAAGGATAGGACTATCCACAGTGGCCTAGACAATTCAACTTGAAGGAAGGAAGGAAGGAAGGATGGAAGGAAGGAAGGAAGGAAGGAAGGATACATTTTATCAAGAAGTAGTACACAGCTGATTTCTGCCTCTAAACAATTAATCTAAATGACCGAAACCTGTTCAGAGCAGAAGAAAGAACTGATCTAGGCAAAATTATCTCCTTTTCCCTTTTGGCTTACCAGTATTATGGTAGTTATGGGCTCTTCCAGCTCAATTTTGGTCAATATCCTATAATCTTCTCGTTCTTCATAGTGATTCAAGGGAGTATTTTTGAATATTTTGTGTTTGGGGATTGAGGATTTTTAATAATGAAAGTTTAACTGCTGTTGAGGACTTGGGTAGATGTTGTTAATATCATAAAATGAGTTGTTTCATTTAGAAGATGCATGATTTGTCTGATTGCTACTTTCCATACCTACTTCTTGTGGGAGATGTTATCAAAAGTATTATCTTCTTATGTTGAGAAATAGGAACCCAGGAGAAATTTATATACAGGATGATTTTTTCCTAAATAGTGGTAAATTAGGAGTTACTGAGACACTTACAAGCTGCCTCACTGGGAAAGACCCAAAACTGTGTTGGTGACACCAGCTACAAAGCCATGTATTGATTGATTTGATACATTTGTTTCTTCCAATGTAATTTCTTCCTATTGAAAGGAGCAAGGAAAAAATAATCTGTGAAGCACATTCCTTCAACAATTTTCCCAAATTTCTGGTGTCTCTTTTGATCATCCTGGGCCTATGAGTTACAGTCTCCTCTCTACCTACCTGGAAAATAAGCAGTGGACACTAGTCAGTTGACTGTAACAGGTCAGGGAGGTTCCTGGCCACATCCTCAACCTGGGCTCCAGGAGAACAGCAGACTACCCTGTAAGCGGGGTCTGCCTGGCATGTTGAACCTTCCATTCCCCTTAGCGATGAATCTCCAATGATTCCAGCTCATCTTCCTCTCCTTGTGGATGAGGTTTTTATTGGAGCAACAGGCCTCCCCAACTGCAAAGTCTTTGGCAGTGAGGAATGCTTGTCCCTCACATCTACATTTGTTGGGCCTTCAACAGCCAGAACTGGACCCTGTTCTTCAGAGGAACTGGAGTCATTGAGGTGGGCAGGGAGGGAGCTCATCCACTGCCCTGACCAGCAACTTAATGTGCTAAAATAATGCAAAACCAGGTAAGATCATAGTTTTCCAAATGTTCATGAAGGTTTGGTTTTTTTAGTATGTAGTCATTAATGTGTTAAGATGTACACAAAAAAGGATTAAAGGATTACTTAAAACTTAATAAATAATGAAAGCCCTGATGAGCTCCATAGGCAGAAGTACAGAGCATTCCCAAGATAAAAAGTAGATAAAACCCTGGCCTTTGAATGCATGTGCACCACTGCTTTTAATATATAAAACCACTTGAACATACTCAGTTGTGTGTGAAGAGAAAAAAAAAGAAGCAAGCATGATTGGATTAACATTATATTTTCAATGTAGATTTAAATATTGCCAAGAGCAGTGAGGGAGCCAAGTGGAAGGGCAGTAGAGCCAGGTGTGCAGAGCACCACGGCACCCTTCAGCGCTGCTTGAGCAACCACAAGGGTTTGTGGAGGTCTAGAGAGCTGAAATAAGACCACCACCAGGGCTTCTCTCTGCCTGGTGGTGACCCACCTCGAGCCCCAGGCTGCCCATGCTGGGCATGAGGGTCAAAAAGTTCCAGTGGGTCGTTCGGGTCATACATGTCCTCCATGGAGCGGCGCAGGAGTTTGTTGGGCCAAGCCTCCACGGGTCGCAACACAAAGTCGACTCTTCCAGCCTGCTTCATCTTGAGAGGAATGGTGACTCTCTTCATCACCCGGCTGTATCCCACCGCCTGGGCACTGACTATGTACGTCCCTGGAGGCAGGAGTCGCCAGTAGTCTCCATCAGCAGCTTAAGGAAAGGTACAGGCACAACATAACTGAGCTTCAAAGAATCATACAATCATAGATTTGAAAGACCATCTACACCCTCCCCTCTCAACCTGCAGTGAGCAGGGACATCCTGCACTAGATCAGGCTGCTCAGAGCCTAACCTTCAATGTCTACAAGGAAGGGGCCTCCACCACCTCTCTAGGAAACTTCTTCCAGTGTCTTACCACCCTCATGATGAAGAGCTTCTTCCTGATGCCTTTGTAGTTAATCTACTTGTACACAGGTTCACACACAGGCAGCACAATCATTTAGGGGGCAGGTTTAGAAAGGAGCACAAGATTTTTGATACAGATAATTGGAAAAAAAAGTTCACATGCAAACTCTTGAGTGACAGGACAAGACTCCTCCAAAACATGGCCTTTTGGAGCTAAAATACACAAAATATTCAGTGACTGCTGTGCCTGTATCACAGGGAAGAGGAGCTTTACTTCATGCTGCTCTCACAGGGGTACAAGGAATTACTTCGAAGAGATCAATGAATTTTAAATTATGTGAATATAAGAAACCCAGGCTTCTATATATAAATGTAAATGTATATATACATTTCATGTCTAAGGAGCTAAGAAATCCCCTGCTTTTATTATATTACATTCAACTACTTCACAGACATTATAGCACATAAAACTATGGAGTCAGAGCTGCAGCTGGTGTACATTGGCATTAGTGTAAAATGGGTGTAAATCTCCTCCAGCTGAAGGTTAGAGCCTGCAGGCAAAAGCAGGGACTTTTAAAACAGAATATTTATTCTTCCTTCTATATTCCCTTCATTTGGAATGGTAAGTTTCTCCCCGCAGTTAATACTGCATGGAAGCAATTTTCTCAGGGAACTCCTCAAGTCTTTTCTTCAAACTGAAATTAAAATATATTTTAATCATATGACATTCTTAACCCCATCTAACTCAAGAATAAATATGCCTTTTCTCTTCAGTGTGAATGAATTTTTTACTTAATTCTTCAATATTTTAAGGTCTGCTGCCAATGGAAAGCCATTGTCTGGGAAGAAGTCTGAAAAAGACCCTAATTCATGCCAGAGCCTCCCACCAGCCTCAAGAATCTGCATCATCTCCACTATTGTATCTCCTCTAATGTGAGTTTATTTGAAGTTGGAAAGCATCCACTATATTATAAAGCATTCTGGCTTTCTGAATTGATTCAACCACTATCATTAGAGCAAAATGCTACCATTCAGGTCTTCTACTTTGCACTCCTATGGTCTGCCCTCTTCTCACCAAAATCAATACTAAAATGAGAGCATTGATTCCAGTGAGAGCCTAAAAGCTCAGAACTTTACAACTGTGAAAATTAACATATGCCTCAAAACATGCTTACCAGCTGGTAACATCCAGAAAGCAAACATAATTCAACGTTCTAGTTTGTCCAAAAATTGCACATATTTCTTCTTTTCTAAATGAACAAAAATGGGCTGATGGCCTTCACAAGCTGCAGTTACTCTTGTTGTTAAAGACAGGGTAGATCTTACTCTAATGTCTACACTTCACATTCACAGTATTTCCACTCAGTAATTTCATCAGGGTTTGAAGTCTCCACGTGCTGAGTTACGGCCTCTGAGCAGGGCCATCACCATATTCCTTCAGACATGAAACAGGTTTTCTGAATGGGTAACACTATCCATCATCAGCTATGATGGACAGCAGACATGGAGAAGTTCTCCAGGTATAGTTCCTCTAGAGAAGAGAAGGCTCACGGAGGGCTCATAGTAGCTTCTCAATACCTGAAGGGGGCCTACAGAAAGGCTGGGGTAGGACTGTTTAATAGGATACAGGATGGCAGGACTAGATGTAATGGATGCAAATTGAAGAGGGGAGATTTAGGCTGGATAAAAGAAAGAAGTTGTTTACTGTGAAGGTGGTGAGACACTGGAACTGGTTGTCCAGGCTGTGGATGCCTCCTCCCTGGAGATGTTTAAGGTCAGGATGGATGAAGCATGAAGGTCTAGTGGGAGGTGTCCCTGCCTATGGCACAAGGGTTGGAATTAGAAGGTCATTAAGGTCACTTCCAACCCAAACCATTCTATGATTCTACGTGTAAGATTTTTTAATAACAAAGACTGCACCATCCCAGAAATATACAGACTCGAGAGATCTGTCTTGTCTCCTGTTATTCCACAAACAAATCCCCAAGTGAAACTTCAGTTCTCTACCAAAGTGCCACTTCTTGCAAGTCTGGCAAGACTTTAGCAGGTTAACCTCTCAGTGCTTTCACCCTGCTCCAAGAAAAAGCTCAAATCAAAAATATTACCTGTGGTGACATCATGCTGGATGCCCCTGACCGAAATGCGAGCATTTTTTATTGGGTTGCCAAACTTATCAGACACAATTCCTTTTATGCCACGATGAACCTGGCAAAGCAAAACAAGAAAGTTGGATGGGTGTCACCTCCTTGTCTTGTATGATGAAACCCCTCTAGAGAAGACAACTTTCAATAGATTTAATCTATTACAGACACTCTTGGGTGCTGATGCCCCTTCAAATAACATCCTGTGTTTTGGGAGCTCCACGAGGGCTGTGGGAAAAGGATAACTATACAAAAGCCTTTTTGAGATAGGTCTGTGGCTCTGCATTGAGCATCCCTTCTTTGCACAGATCACTGGTCATCTGCCTGAAGTATTTAAAAACTGTTTCTGAATGAGTGCCCTGGACCCCGAAACCTAAAAGAAATGAAAAGGCTTTAAAAAACAATCTGAGGCATCACCCGTGTTACACATGAAGTTAATTTAGTATGAAGCAGTAACCCTTAATCTATTCAAAGTGCAGCACTAAAAGATGTGTCAAATAAATCAGAATCAAGTAGAATTTTTACCTTTCAGGCAGTACAACCTATTAAACAACTCACTGCCATCCTAGCAGTAGGATCAATCTACACCATAAACTACATCTTTTAGTATTACTCGATATATAAAAATTTTTATTTCCTTTCACTGCATCTAGAAGGGTCCAAAGCTGCTTGGAAATAAAGAATCACAACTGAACAATTGTCCAGTGATTGATAGACTATTATTCATTTAAAGTAGAGCAGAATTAGAAGAATAAAATAAAATAGATACTTCTCTACTACTATTATTTTACATACAATCTTTAGCCTAATATTTGTTAATAATTCTCAAATACAGTATAAAATATTGAATGAGATTATGAATTTGTTAATATTTTTATTTCATATCAGTGAAGAGGAATAGAGGAGGAAATTCTTTAGGTATTTGAGACTCATCATCTCTGCTGCTTGCACTTCACTGCCTGTCAGAATATCATGATAGCAGTGTCTGTAACATCCTTTTTCCTCTCTGTACAAGCACGGATCCCAGGTCCTTGATCTGATGACAACAGTGCCTGGTGAGAAACTAAATGGAGATGTGAAAGCTGTCATGCAAGAAGATGCACAAACAGCTCACTATATTCCAAGTTCAACAAAACAAACCAGGGGAAAATCAAAATATTAAAAAATTAAAATTCTTAAGGTTCTCTTTTTTTCAGTATTCTAAAATGAAAACATTTTCTGTTGGAAATTCTCTATGATCGTTTTAAATGAAAAGTGATGTCATTTTGATTTTGATTTTTTCCCCTCAATCCCTATGATCAGCTTGAGCTGTTCTTCACTCAACCTTCTTTCCCTTCCCCTTATTTTGCCTGTCCCCACTACCCTTTGTCACAAAAGAAGAATAAAGAATAAAACATCCAAACACTGGAAAAAATATCTTTGCTCTTCTGTTAGAATGCTGAGATGTTAAAAATAAACTTGAAAATATCTAGTTTTATGTTAATTCTTAATACAAATCTATTCTAGTGACAATAATTTTTTATTCAAGGTGAGGCTGTTTTGTCACCCTCCTTGTTAAACTCTGCACTGCGTGGAGTTATTTAGGAACCACTCAGGAGAAAGACTGGAAAACTGTCCCTTCAAAATGATTACAGTGAAGAACTGCACATAAGTTTTTCAACATGGACTTGAGGATTTATCATATGGACAGTGGGTAAATGTGGTCAGAAGATTCATCTCAAGCCCAAATTCAATTTACAGTGTAGACATACTCAAAGTAGTATGACCTCATCCAACTCCAGTAATAATTTTGCAATTATTGCAACATGATGTCTTTAAGAACAGTGATTCGTTTTCCCTTGGTAAACATACTGGATTTAGCTCTGCCTCAAGTCTATGCCACCTAACTTTGGGAGAGTGTTTTAATATCACTCCTGATGGGCATTTATGAACGCGAATCCTACTTGTGTGTGTTAAGCCAAGTAGATTTGTACACACACCAAACAGCCTGGTATACATCAGAAAAAGAAAAGTTTGAATTGGTTATGGCAGATTAATCCTTATCGGGAGTAATTCACTCATCCTTATCTACAAAGTTGTTTTCTTACTGTCCTGCATTTACTCAAAAAGCTTTTCCAGCGCAGACTTCTAGAGTATCTCACACTATAAAAATCTTTACATCTTGAAGACTTCAACTGCAATATATATGGATTTAACCCAGCTCCATTTGGATTCACTAAAACTCATTTTCATCAGACGGCTGTAAAATGAAATGAGTTTGGTGGTCTGTGCTGTAGACTTTATTGAATGATAATACTTACCACAAGTAGCAAGAGGTTGCTTAGAAGGGCCATAAAAACACTCCTAACAATTTTAAATGACTGCATACTCTATCAAAATAAGGCATGACAGAAAGCTAATCCACTAATGGCCAAGAGAAAGATGAGCAGCTTCTGTTTCTGTGTTCACTTACTTATTGTCAGGGAGGTATTTGTTTCTCTGAGCTTAAACTTATTATTAAAAATGACTTTCAAATGGTTATGCTTTAATGCTCACAGATACACAGTTGCTCCTTAAGAAGATCAGGCTTCAGAGGTTTTTTGACTACTTTGACCATCCAATCAAGCTGAAAAGTGTGGAAACATCATTTCTAGCATGAGATTTAAGACCCTTTACCTCCCCATTTCAGCTGAATCTAAATCTCTTGCTTTACAGTGGGATTTAGGCCACGAACATGGAATATGGAAGAGAAAAAAATCCAAGAAATCCTCTGGAAAGCAGGTCTTTTTGGCCTATTCTTGAAAAGAAAGGCTAATCTACAAAGTCTTTTCCAACCTAAATGGTTCTGTAATTCATATTTTTCTGAATATGTGGGTTTTCTCTTGAATTATTTGGACACTTGATTTACAATGTTTCACATAGTGTTTAAAGAAATTTCACTTTTTCAGTGGTTTCAAGACCTCTACAGTCCTCAGCCTCCATCCTTCCTGCACTACAGGCAAAATATTATCTGTGTGTCTGCGAGACAAACTGAGGCACTGGTATCCCCTGTGGAGCGTGATGATGATTTGGTGCCATCTAAACAGTAGATGGGGAAACAGTAGAGAAACGAGTATTGAGAATGAAGAAAAAACCCTGCAAGCACAAAGACGGATCTCTAAAAGCAGAGCCCATACCATTTCCATGTAATTCAGGAGGGCATCCCTGTTTTCATGCCAGATTGTGAACAGCTCCTCCTCCAAAGGAAACTTCTCGCATCCTACCTCCACGGTGACCTCAAAGCAATTTGTATGAAGATAATTAAAATCTGCCATACCTATAGGTTTAAAAAGAGAAAGGAGAGATCACAAACAAACCATTGAACCCTTAAATGGAGCTTTGCTGTTGCACTCAGCTGAATGCAGCCCCTAGAGGTGTGAATGAATATACTGTCAAGGGTGCCCATGGTCAATATAGAAATTCAGAATAAATTCAGAATTCTACAACTTGTTTCAATTGTGAGTTAACTAATGACAATGACACTTCTTTAGGGCAAAACCCCCATAATTTAAAATTGCTGTTCATCTGACCAAGAAGTAGTGATAGAGAGATAAGGATTGGTTAATCATGGTAATTGGATAATGGGCTGTATCAGAGGTGATTGCCAAGGGTCACCAGCAAAGAGATTACCTCTGCCATCAGTATGTTCAAAATTATTTCTGTACAAAAGACATTGGATATAATTTTTGGAAGAATGCAAACTGGAGATCTGCAAACTTAATTCTCCCTCCTGCCCCAATGCTTTCTAGATGCCTTTTTTCAGCATAATTATTTGGGGATCCATCTGAGTCCTATTTGAAAACACAACTGAAACACTGAACACGGGTATTTTATCCAGGGCAGTATTCCAGGAATCCCAAAGAAAACTAAATAATGCTGTTGAGGAAATCAAATTAGCAACCTAAGTGCAAATGAATAGGATGCTTATTGCAGTTTTTCCTGAATAATTTATTTAAACAGATGGATTCAAACTCATGCCTGTAAGGAGTGAGAGCATAGAGTTAAGTGTTTATTTCTAAGTTTCAGATTTTAAAACTACAATTTTATATGCAGTAACAAATTTGACCCTTGTATAAATTGTTAACTTTCCTCAGGTCATATCAGGGCTGAGTCCATCCCATGGCACCTGAACATCAATTTTACCAACATAGATACATTTTGCTGCTTAAACCACTGACAGGTTATGTTTTTCTGGGGATTTGACCTAAAGCAACCTGAAGTGAATCAAAAATCTTCCTTTCAAACCCTTGTGTTTTATAAAGGTCATGCAGAGGTTTTTATCTCGCTCGATACGATAGTAAAGTGGTTTTACCTCCAGTGAAGCTGTACCACTCGGCACCATTTATGATACCCCCACGCTTGACAAAATTTCCACCGCATCGAAGCTCGGAGCGGTCAGAGATGACGGGGTGTGCATCTGCATAGGCTTTAGCCAGCAGTTTAAACATCTGTAAGGAAAGAATTTGAAATACATTTGCTTTTACAAAGTTTAAATTTGCTACCAGTAACTGGTGCTGTTGTGGGCTCAATGAGGCATCTTGAGGCCTCAAGGCTGATGAAGGGAGGGAGTGAACATCCCTGCAAGGATATTCTGCCAGGAAGTTTTCACTTGTGTTCTTCTCCAAGGCTCTTCTGTGCCATGCAATGCATTATCCAAAGATCACAGAATGTCAGAGATGGGAAGGGAACACCCAGATCAGGTCACACAGGAAGGTGTCCAGGGGGGTTCTGAATGTCTCCAGAGAATGAAACTCCACACCCTCTCAGGGCAGTCTTTTAAAGTGTTCTGTCACCCTCACAGTGACACAGCTTTTCTCCTGTTCCTGTGGAACCTCCTGTGTTCCAGCTTGCATCTATCGTCCCTTGTTCTATTATTGGATGTCATGGAGAAGAGCCTGGATCCATCCTCCTGACTCTCACCCTTTAACATTGCATACCAGTGGATTTTGTAGCACTTGGCTTCAACCTATCATCTACTGCAGGAGTAGAGGATTTGAGGAGTGCTAAACTTGAAGTCCCAGGTTTTAAAGCTGAAACACACTCTTCCCATTATGTTTTAGCTTGTGCTATTTTTATCCTTTCAAAAATACCAGCCCCAACTCAATCAGATCTTTGCATTTGCTGCTGCTGTTTAAAATAGACAGTGTCAATTTGCTTTGCACTCATCACTCACACAGGACAACCTGCCAGTTTGATCTCAGTGTCAGTTGCTTCACTGTGGAGCAGAATTCAACCGTAAAAAGTGAAGTGGTGATGGTGGATGTCACCACTGATTTCCTAAGAGTGCTGATATCAATGAAGAGCAGAGGAATTGCCACTCAGAAAGGAAAAGTGACAGGTACATGCTGGGAAGACAGAAGAAAGAGCAGTGATCTGCAGAAACCATTTCTTAGAATCAGGTTCCTGCCATTTCCCCACAATGTTTGTGCCTACTTTGTACAAAAATCCCCCCCCACCTCCTTTTTGTTTATTTGATGCTCACCTAGAACATCTGAGATTTCAGATTTCAGAATCAAAATGACAGCAATTACCAGGTGCCACTTGGTACTACTACTCACCATCATGACTAAGAATCCTGATTTTAGGATCAAAATGGCTAAAATCCTCCTTTTAGCAGTGATCCTATAACTTTGTCCTTGATGTTGTCATCAAGGATAACAACCAATGTGACCAAGCACACAACTTTCATCTATCATTTACTTCTATGCCTCTAATAATCATGAAGCTGAACCACTTATGGGATCATGTCAGTACCCAAGGAAAGGCAGAAGAAATGTGTGATGCAAGTGTAAAGAAAATCTACCAAAATACTACTGATGACCAGACACTGAAAATAATGACTTGATATAAAACACTTTTGCATCACCCTTGAGTGTCTACATAGAATCATAGAATAGTTTGGGCTGGAAGGGACCTTAAAAGATCATCGAGTTCCAACCCCCTAGGTATTGTTTAGCCTGGACAGATAAGTCTCCTTCCAAGTTCTTCTGGAAAAAAATTGGATTTTAATTAAATATGATAAGAACTTTTTCTGTCAATATTTGGGGCCAGGCCTAATGTCTTCAATTTCTAAAGAAGTGTGAGTACCAATTCTGAACTTTCTGTGAAAAATATTTGCAATAGTTCAGAAGCTGCCTCTGTGACTTCTATGTTCCTCACCTTTTCCAAAGACATCTGCAGATGTTTCATTTCAATGACCAGGTTTTCTCTTGTTTAACACAGAAATGTAATACTTTTGCCTGGCCTCTAATGCAAGTGAACCAAGAGGGGTGGTAGTGAGAAGACGAGAGAAATCCATAATTGAGTAAACTTACTTCTTTTTTTTTAAATTAAGAGGTTAAAATGTGCTGAGATAGCAAACCTTTTTATCATATAGCAGCTATGTAGGATACAGAGGATTGAAACTGGCTGTGTCTTGAAGCAGGTGTCAAGAGAATCCTTGTGTTACCACATATAAATCTTGAGGGACATGAGGACCTGGAAGCACCCAGATGGGCATGGACCTGTTATGGTCCAGAGGAGGGCCACAAGGATGATCATAGGGCTGGAGCATCTCTCCTGTGAGGACAGGATGAGAGAGTTGAGGCTGTTTAGCATGGAGAAGACTCCAGGAAGTGGCCCCCCAGTGAAAAGCTGGGGAGGGGCTGTTTGCCAGGGTTTGTTGCAACAGGATGGCGGGCAGTGGTTTTATACTAGAGCAGGTCAGGTTTAGATGAGGCACTGGAACAGGTGGTCCAGAGAGATGGTGAAGGGCCTGTCTCTGAAGGCATTCAAAGCTAGGCTTGATGAGGCTCTGAGCAATCTGATCTAGCACAGGACGTCTTTGCTCACTGCAGGGGGCTGGACTAGATGGCCTTTGAAGATTCCTTCCAATTCTACAATTCTATATTCCTCCACCATTCATCCACCATCTACATGTAAATCAGTACAGCCCTGGTTTAGGTGATGGGATGTAAGTGATTTCTTCTAGTCCTCACCAAGAGCTTCTGTGGCTTCTTTTTTGGTGGCCTTCTATGATGGAGTAACATCATCGGTGGACAAAGGAAGGGCAACTGACATCATCTACCTGGACTTGTGCAAGGCATTTGACACTGTCCCGCATGACATCCTGGTCACCAAACTGGAAAGAATGGGTTTGATGGATGGACCACTCGCTGGATAAGGAGCTGGTTGAATGGTCGAACTCAAAGAGCTGCAGTCAATGGCTCGTTGTCCAAGTGGAAACCAGTGACAAGTGGTGTTCCCCAAGGATCAGTACTGGGACCAGTGCTATTTAACATCTTCGTAGGAGATATGGACAGTGGGATTGAGTGCACCCTCAGCAAATTTGCAGATGACACCAAGCTGTGTGGTGCAGTTAATACACCTGAAGGAAGGGATGCCATCCAGAGGGACCTTGACAGGCTTGAGAGGTGGGCCCAAGCCAACCTCATGAAGTTCAACAAGGCCAAGTGCAAGGTCCTGCACCTGGGTCGAAGCAATCCCAAGCACAGATACAGGCTGGGTGGAGAGTGGCTTGAGTGCAGCTCCGTAGAGAAAGACTTGGGTGTGTCAGTTGATGACAAACTCAACATGAGCCAGCAGTGTGCACTCGCAGCCAAGAAGGCCAACCAAATCCTGGGTTGCATCAAGAGGAGTGTGACCAGCAGGTCAAGAGAGGTGATTTTACCCCTCTACTCGGCACTGGTGAGACCCCACCTGGAATATTGCGTCCAGTTCTGGAGCCCTCAACACAGGAAGGACATCGAGCTATTGGAGAGGGTCCAGAGAAGGGCCACAAAGATGATCAAAGGGTTGGAGCAACTGCCCTATGAGGACAGGCTGAAGGAGTTGGGGTTGTTCAGCCTGGAGAAGAGAAGGCTCAGAGGGGACCTCATAGTAACTTATCAATACCTGAGGGGGTCCTACAGAAAGGCAGGGGAAGGAATTTTTAACATAATATCGGATGGGAGGACTAGAAACAATGGATATAAATTGGAGGGGGATAGATTTAGACTAGACCTAAGAAAGAAATTCTTTACAGTGAGGGTGGTGAAATACTGGAACAGGTTGACCAGAGAGGTTGTGGATCTCTGGAGGTGTTCAAGACTAGGCTGGACAAGGCACTGGGCAGCCTGGTCTAGAGGGAGGTGTCCCTGCCTATGGCAGGGGGGGTTGGAACTCGCTGATCTTTGAGGTCCCTTCCAACCCAAACTATTCTATGATTCTATGATTCTATGATTCTATGATTCATTACCACCCACCAGGCATTTTGTAAATGGGTATTTTACTGTGCAGTGCCTTGTCTATTTTAATGCTAAATCATCATCACACACATGTGATGTAGTAGGTATTGAAAAGCTCAGAAATAAAGGTAGATTGATATAGAAAATGTTTACTAGTTATAAATATTTAAATACTTGATAGGTGCTGTTGAGAAATGTCATTTTAGAAGAAGTCAGCATAGAAATACATTCTCCAAGATAGTGGATTCTTCAAGTCAAAGATCAACTTCTGGCTATTTTCAACTGCTGTGTGTTCTATAAAGAACCACTTTTCCTTCAGAGACCAGGGACATTTTTAACATACGCTGGAAGGCTGAAAAACTAGCTGTTCTCCTAGTGGGCATGTCAGCAATGAATACTAGATTGAGGAAACCAAAGGGAAATAGGAAAGATGGCAAAAAATTTCACAGAAGATTTACAGTGAGTCCCACAAGGGGAACTTCCCAGGGCCTGGGAGGTAAAAACCCATTCCTGTTCATCTGACCTGGAATAAATGTAACAAGGCTGCCACCATATGGCAGCAAGCATTTTTCTTCTTACAGATTTCAACAGAAAATAACACCTTAGTCAGGCATTTCTCTGGAAAATTAGCAGTAAAAATATCATAACCTTCACCATTTAAATAGTAAAATCCCGTTCTAAATTTTGCCTTTTGAGACCATATTTGGCCTTACAATTCATGTACAGATGAAGCTGACAGTTTGTAGATGATCCTATAAAGTACATTAATAAATTATACTGAATAATTACATATATGTACATGTATTATTTATAAATTTTATCTGTTACACATTTCATACATGTACACATACAAGTTAAATAAATAAAAGCTTGTCACTTGTTAAAAGATTTCTAGTTCCTCACATGGAAAATCAATATTACCTTCTCATCAGGTGTAGGGGAGAACATTTTTTCCTCCATAGGATGCCTTGAATAGTCATAAGGATAGGTCACAACAAGTTCACCCCCATGGAGGCTGGCAGAGAGGACAAATGGAATTGACCTCAACCACTTCATGACTGCTTTTGTCTCAGGGGCCACCTGAAATCGAGGAGAAGAGAAAAAAAGAAAAGTTATAAATAGTTATGTAGCTCTGAAGGGATCTGAAGGATGCAGCACATCAGAGAAGGGAGTGCATTAAACAAAAGGACTGTGAAGCTCTTGAGGTCTTCTGTCCCAAAGGATAAGGGAAGAAGAACATCAGTTTGTCCCAGGGAACAGATGAGACACATTTCACTATGGAAAACCAAAAAAGCCCAAACAACCAACCAAACAAAAAGGAAGATAAACTTTGGCAGAAAGAGGACTTTTTATTATCGTGACATTATCAGAAGCTCAAAGTGATGAGGGCAGCATTTCTGGTTTGAAACATTGCTGCTTGCAAACCAAACCCCTCATCTAATTGCACTTCTGAATCAGCGGGAACAAATTTGGATGGATAAACTGGAATACACGGAAAAGTCTGTAACCCTTAGCATTTACTGGAAATGTAGTGTCCTATTTGCTAGTCTTTGATCCAGGTTGCCCAGAGAGGTTGTGGATGCCCCCTCCCTGGCAGTGTTTAAAGGCCAGGCACTGAGGCCCTGAGCAACCTGGTCTAATGGGAAATTGGAACTGGATGATCTTTAATATTTCTTCCAACTCAAACCATTCTATGATTCTGTGATAAATCTGCAAATAAATGAATATTAAAGTTTGGAAAGCACACCAGTGACTCCAATTTGCCTGCAGTGAACTGGTGCAACATAGTCACTCAATTTGCCCATGTTTAGCGTCAGTTGCCAAAGGAGAGGGTCACTGGGGTCCCAAAGATGCTCAGGCCCCAGTCTCCCCATGCTGGAGGCTCCTGAGAAGTAACTTTAGGGATCAGCTCATGCTGTTACTTAATTCTTAGGGGTAACAGTGTCATCTGGTGGCCGGTCTCTGCAAACCCAAACACATCGGTCATCAAGGAGGAGGTGAGGTTCTTTCCCTTGTGCAGCTTGGGAAGTTAACAGGGGAAATCGTGGGTGAGAGCAGAGGATGCCAATCCAGGTTCTGTTTTGCACCAGTACAGATATGCAGGTTTTAAGCCAAAAAGCAAGATCTACCATGATGGACTTAGCCCAGGATCTATATAGGGCTGCTAATGCTCTAAAGACCTACAGGCTAGGCTTGCAATAATATTAATTACTGTTTTATTTGGGACAGTTCCTGTTTTGCTGTTGGTAAATCATGTCATTGAGGATGCTGTGGAGCAGAGAAAACCACTGTGAGGAAAATGGATGCACTATAGATGTATTACGGCTCCCAGCAGAGAGGTACAAAGCAAAGAACCTCTGGAAAAAGTCTAAACACAGTTTTATCTAGAATGACTTAAGAAGGTAACACTCTGCCCATTCTTGACTGAGGCAGGAGGCTATCTCCCTTCAGATGCCACAGTTATTAACTGAGTTCTCCTAGATTTCACCTTTCCTTTAAAGTTAGTCTCTGGTCACTGAGCTTAACTGGTCCCCCCTGCAGATTTGAAGTTATTTGAAGAAAATTCACCTTTTACTTGGGAAGAAACAGGAACCGGAGGTTTCCCATTGCTGTAAGGTGAATTACTGAATCAGAAGTTTGTGTTTAGCACACAGACACAAGCCACACTTTATCTATCAGCCTAGTGGTAGCCTCAATCCCTGTGATGCAGCCCTTTCAATCTCAGTATTACAAAGAAGCAACTTAAATGCAAGGGATGTAACAGGTAAAATCTGATCCACTCAGGAGCATTCAGAATGCATTTTGCACACCAGAAACTTCCCCAGATGGGAAGATCAAGCAGGAAAGGCAAAAACTGAAAAAAATCCATTTTTTAAAAGGGTACTCAGAGAAGAAAACAATGATCTGCATTTTTAGCAGCATCACATACCAGCTCATGTAACACAGAGAAGAAGAAAACAGTTCATCAAGCTTCATGACAAGGAATCTGACAGCATCCAAACAAGACTACTAGCAATGGTCAAAGTATTTACTTTTCTGGTCTTTTTAATGGTCTGATAACAACCTTTCTCCCTGGGGAATTTGGGACTGAACTAGCTACTCTCACCTGAACCTTTAAAGTACTTTGTTCATCCTTTGAGAGCTCCTTCTGAAGAGCAGAAGACCCCAAGTGGCTCTTAAGAGGCTGCAAGTGGCACTGCCTCCCCCATGGATCTCTACTTAGGGGTTCACAGGATGGCTGAGGATCTGGCATCAATGTATGTCTTCCAAGGATGCTACCCCAAAAATCTCAGCAGCTCCCTGCCTGGCCTGAAGCTGCCCCAGTTCCTGTTGCCCAGCCAGAGGGACTCCAGAATCACCTCTGCTTTCAAAAAGCAGCCTTGACAAGAAGATTTTCAAATTGCTTCTATAATTCCGTGTGCAGAGCTTTCTTTAGAGAGCTTCTAAATTCTGTCCCCCTGACTGGCCAACTTGCTCACCAGATACCTGCAGAAGCCATGAAAGACTGCTGTGTCACGGAGCCAATGTCTTATTGAAGCGAATGTTGCGGAAAATCAGGAATTTCAATGTCACTATTTTTATCCTAATAGCATTTCAGTGACATCAAGTACAGTGATTAAGGCTTTGAAATGTGCACGTCCTGTTTCAGCTCCACCGGATGATATCAGATGCTATCTGTGTCACTCTGGCCTTTGACTATTCATAGACTTTTCCTTTAATGTGGGTTTTGATTTTTTTTTTTTGTTTTTTCACCAGGGCTCCTGCTTTTCAGTCAGAGGAAATCAATTTTAAAGTCTCCATCTCACAAGAACAATTTGGGGAACAATTAGAGAACAGATAAATTATGTACAGGGAATGGACACCAGAATCTCATTTCTCTCGATTACACTGCAATTAGTCACCATCTCCATGGCTTCCACAGATTTCTTTCTCCCCTTTTAAAAGCAAGCAGAGTCATTCCCCTGGAGACTATGCCAGCCTGCCTTGGCACAGGCTTCCAAATTCTGTTTGAATTGAGTCAATTTAACTGACTTAATTTCAGATGAAGCCTGAAGCCTCTCAGTCTGAGCCCTCAGACCACTTACTGCAATAATTCCTAATAGCAGGGAACAAAATGCACCACAAAAAGGTTATGGAGAGGAGGGAGCTCTTCTGAGTTTCTGGGACTGGCTGTGAGCTCACTTTCCATTTTCTCATCTTTCTACAGTGGCCCACAATACAGAGATAATTACTTTAATAAGGCAGGTAATAAACACTATTAAGTAAATGAAAGCTGAGAGGCTGGTGTTGAAACATCCGATCTCAAGTTTTCACATGCACAAGGCTGACTACTGGAAGAGCTGAGAGTTCACCAGACCAACAAAATTGAAGATCATTGGGGGAGAGATGACTTGGCTGCCCTGGGATACCACCAGCAGAGGAGAGGGACAGGAGACCACTTACTGTCAGGTTTCTGAACCATGTTAAACTGCAGCCATCACTGAGATTTTATGGCACCATCACAGGCAAATTGGTTCCTTCATTTGTTCCACAAAGCACATAGATTTGGGGATGCTTTGGGTCTTGCTTAAGTCATGACTCACTTTGGGGTCAGGAGAACATACAGAGAGTCCCTTAGGCTTGATGCTCTGAGGAATGAACCACTGGACCACCACCTTATTTTAATTTCCTCTTCAAAAATGAACCTACTGGGGCAGAGCTCAGGCAGAAGGCGGTTGTGTGCCAAGGCTTCCTGGTCCCATGTCTGAGGTGACAGACACGCTGGGGCGACCAGCACACTGCAGCTGAGGTAGAACCAGGCACAGCAGTAGGGGTAACTGGGGGAGAAATTTTAGCTGTCTTCATCCAGCCCTCTATATAAACTGTTGTCACATTACACTGCACTTAAGAAAGTGAAATATGTGGTTTTAAAATGACTCTACCTGCCACTGGCCACCCTAAAGTCCATCAGAACAACCAGAGCAGAGTGGGGAGATGAAAGAGCAGAGAATTTATGGAGACTGTGGGCTGTGCAGAGTGAGACAAGCTCTCAGCTTGCACTGTGCACCAGCACAAAGAGCTGGTGGTTCTCTGGCCTTCAGCTCTTCTGGATGCAGAGAAAGATTAAGGACATGGATTGAGGGAGATCTTAATCCTTTCCTTCAAACCTTTAGCTCTGCTGCACAGCCACTATGACCAGCCCAAAAGAGAAAAAACAGCTTTCCTGGATACCTCCAGAGAAAATTTGAGGCATTCTCCATGACACTCCTGTAGCATGTCTGCACGTAGCTCAGGGAACAATATAGCCTAGGAAAGAGCTACAAGGAGACTGGAACCCTGACTACTGATTCTGCAAAGGACCATGCAAAGAAATGACTCTGTCTGGTAAATGAGATGCTGCAGACACCATTTGGATCATCAGTCACATCTTTGTGAACAAGCTAGTGTTTGAGCTACACAGTCTTGTCAAGGACTGGATCATTTCACCCACAAGGGGCTGTGAGTTCACGTTCCTAAGACAGGGAACATCTCCCCTATACACTGATGTGGGTGAGAAAGCCTGTCAAGCAACAGACCTGTGGTTGTGTGAAAGAGGAAGGCTTGACAGCAATCTTTCAAATCAGGAACCAAGTGAGAAGATGTGACCAGAAGAAATGGTCTCTGCAAGAGGGTCTGAAATAGCACAGCGACTTCCACTAATGTAGAAATTTATATATGTATGTTTGCAATGATTGTTGGTTTACTACAGATTTTTGATTTAGCATGTTCTTCTGAGTAAACATTATGTTACGTCAGAAAAGCTGGCAGGTTCCTGACCAACTGAATAATCTTGTTTTGCTCTATGAGAACAGGATGACAGATACTGAACTAAAGTTCAGACATCTTCAGAGATGTGCTTTGAAACACATCTCAAGCTCAAGTCTCAGCTTTAGAGGACAAGAAAGGGTTTCCTAAAAAGAGAAGAGGGATGGCTCCAAGCCTCAGACTTCCATGGAAAAGTAAAGCTGCTGGGAGAGCAGGTAAGGCTGTTGGTGCAGTCAGCTCAGAGCTCACACCTGCAGTGCTCAGGTCCCCTCTCAAACAATATGGTTTCACACGAGTATCTGAAAGTCTGAGATTCTTTAAACTCAAGTCACACACTGTTCATTGTGGAAGAAAACTTTCAATTTTGTACCTACCAATGTTTCTTAGATGTACAGCAATGAAAATAGCTATGTCTAAAACCAATGGTCTAATAGAATGTGCTTTACTAAGCTTTTCACCATCTTCATACATACATCATCCTGAGAAAGCAAGGTGTTTTTAAATAGGGTACAAAACACTGGGGCAGCTTGGGATTTACACTTGGCCTCCTATAAAATCACCTGAAGCAAAGCAGAAAACTAAAGTATGGTCTCTCAAATCTTCTGCTAAAATGCCACAAGACAAAACAATCCCGTCCCCAATCTTTCTGAGGCTTCAAGTTAGCAGTAAGAACTGAATTAGAATAAAATGAGTTTAAAAGAAGGAAAACAAAGCCCCAATATCACAACTACTGATTTGACATCCTGTGTTTCTTCTTTCAGGGGGACCCAAGTTGCTCATGCTAGGGGCTGCTGAGCTGCCTGACATAAATGGGACTGAGTCTGGATTCCTGGTCATCATAAAGCTTAGCGAAGATGCCCTGCAGTGCTACCTCCATCTTCTCTCGCTGCCAGCACCACTACAGCTTGACAGGCTGTTTCCATTGCTCCAGCTGCTTACTCTATGTTATAAATATCCTTGAGTGGAAGCTGATGGCACACAACCTCACATGAAGCCTTGTGTATGTTTTCCAAGGCAGAAACCACTCTTACATCAAATTTGTGCAGAGCTTAGTGCAAGGACAGCCAAATCCAGCAAGCATTTAAAATGCTAATGATGAATCATTACACGCTCCTGACCCTCTTCTAACAGCCATTACTCTTAATCCAAAATAGCAAAATACAAATTATCCACTACTTCTCCCAATGATTTGTAGCAGCTCCCTTTTTGGCCAGGCCCATACCCTGATTTTTCACACCAATTCTGTGCCTGTTCAGTTTAGTCCTGCTTATAAACTCTAATTACCAGAAAATAACCTCAGACCAAGGAGTTTCAGTTTCATAATTCTTGAGTTGCTCTGTGGTATATGTGATTTATAAAATTTGTAACTCATACCTTACCCCACCAGTAGGACTGTGGAATGGGGATGTGGTCAAGGCGGGCCCCACGAATTCCAGCTCTCCTGTAAGCCTCAGATGTCAGATCAGGGAAATTTCTGTTCAGGTCCAAGTTCTGAGCTGTCTGTCGTCCAATCACCCATCCATTGTAACCAGCTCCCTGTTTTGGAGCACAGGAGTCAACCTCAAAGTATCAAAATATCTCTTTGCAGAAACTGTTTGAAATACCATTTTAACCCTGGGCAAGTTTTAGAAGTAAACTGAAAATGTTTATAAAACCCCACAATTTTAATAATTTTTTATGCCCATGAACACCAACAACACGTAACTAGGCGGCAGGAAAGTTTTCACTCACCAGTGATGCGATTCATGAGAGGAACCCAGCAGCTTCTTACTCAGAGTGGGTCAGAGGAGGAGAAAAAGATAATACAGATGACAGGACAGGAGGAGGCAGAATGCAACCCCAGACTCATATCACAGACAGAGCCACAACAGGAGCATCAAAGAAAGGTCCTATTGTCATGCTAATGTTGCTAGTGAAAAAAAGTGAGTTGAAAAGAACATAAGCCAGAACTTTTGCTTTCAAGGTTCTCCCTCAGACACCAGTTGACCTCTGAAAAGTGCCTGGAGTGGTGGAGGACATGCCATCCTCGGAGACATTTAAGACCAGGCTTGATGATGATCTGAGCAACCTGACTTAGTGCAGGATGTTCCTACTCACTGCAGGGGGGTTGGACTAGATGGCCTTTGAAGGTTCCTGCCAACTCTATGATTCTATGAAAGTGCAACAGTACAGAAAATATTCACATTTTTATAATACCTGCTCCTCCAAAACAAGAACTTGTATTCTGCAGTGTTAAACTATAATTCCTCATAAAATAAGTTAACGGTCATTACAATGAATCAGTGGGCATTTTGTTCTGGAACTGAGAGCACAGAATGCTAAATGTGTGAAAATGTAAGAGAGTCATTCCCACATCATCTCATGTAGAGCCAGATGTGTCTCAGATTGACTCTTGGCTCTGCTCACATCATCTTCGGAAAGCAACCTTTTACAAAACCAGCCTGGGATTCTGGCTGCCACTTTTTAGCACTCTCTCCAGCTTCTGCAAGGACAGGCCGGAGAGCTGTGGCCATTCAACCTGAAGAAGAGCAGGCTCCAGGAAGACTTCATAGTGGCCTCCCAGGACTTGAAAGGGCCACAGGAAAGATAAGGAGGGACTGTTTGCCAGGGAATAGAGTGATAGGACAAGGGACAATGTTTTTAAACCAGAGCAGGGCAGATTTAGAATAGACATCAAGAAGTTGTTCTTCACCAGGAGGGTAGTGAGGCACCAGAACAGATCGCCCAGAGAGGTGGTGGACACCCCATCCCTGGAGACATTCGAGGCCAGGCCATGAGACTCTGAGCAGCCTGATATAGTGCAGGATGTCCTTGCTCACTGCGGAGAGGTTGAACTATGTGGCCTTTGAAGGTCCCTCCCAACTCACCTCATTCTATGATTCTGTATGACACACCCCTCCCAGTCTGTCCTTTCCCATGGGAAATTTTAGAAACACAAAGTCTTGAATTTTTTCCATATAAAAGAAGTCTTTTACCTCTTCTGCAGCCAGTTCATAGCCATCAGGGTTGAGTGAAGGTAGGAGATGAATTCTGGTGTTGTTAATCAAAGCCTGGACGCGGGGGTTCCCAAGAAGATACTCTGAGCACAGATACTGTGCGAGGTAAATGAGCAGCTCTTTCCCCACAACTTCATTTCCATGCATGTTGCCAATGTACTTAAATTCTGGTTTGACTGTGAAATATGAAGTAAGGATGCTTTAATTCGATTATACCTGGATGGCTTCCAAGAGCAGAGTAACCCAAACAGCTTACTGATGAGTCAGAAGAAGCTGGGTTTGTTCAGCCTGAAGAAGAGAAGGTTTGGTGAAACCTTGTAGTAGCTTATCAATACCTGAATGGGGCCTACAGAAAGGCAGGGGTGGGACTTTTTAATAGGATATGTGATGGAAGGACTAGCAATAATAGATGTAAATTGGAAGAGGGGAGATTCAGGGGGGTTATAAGAAAGTAATTCTTTACGGTGAGGGTGGTGAAACACTGGATCAGGTTGCCCAGAGAAGTTGTGGATGTCCCCTCCCAAGATGCTTAAGGCCAGGATGGATGAGGCATTGAGGCATTGGTCTAGTGGGGTTGAAACTAGATGATCTTTAAGGTCCCTTCCAACACAACTATTCTATGTTTCTATGATTAACACTCATTTAATGCACACATTCCTGTACACAGCTCCAGGTGAACTCCATTATAAGTCAGCTCAGCAGCAATTAGAGTAGTTAAATAGTTAAATAAATAGTTAAATGAAAGAAACCTGTACTTCTAGTATCCCAAACTGTAAGAAGTAGTTCTTGCCCTAAGCTTTTGCTGGAGTCATCATTAATTGTTGACAAAAAATGCTGCAAACAGAAATGTCAACAAAGTATACCCCTGGTGCTCTCACTCACCTGGGACAGTTTCAATGCCTTCTATTGTCACACATCCTAGAAACGACCCACAGATGTGTAATGCATTATCTCTGTATTTGGAACTGAAATTAGGTCATGCATAAAAAATAGTTTTTAGGCTAAATAGCCTTGGAATAAGACTACCAGAAATCTATAACCTCACAATTCCCTGCAGTTATTTCTCTCAGTTTCCATCCTCCCTTAGAGACTAATGGAAAGCAGAAAATAGATGGACTTTGGAAACACCGTTTCCTGCCTATCCCTTCATTTTCAACTTTGATCCTGGCCAGCCTCAAGCACTAAACAGTGGAGGAAGGCTGACAGAGAGCTATTATTCCACCTAGAATAATAGCTCCAGATCTAGAGCAAAATCTCCAGATCTAGAGCAATTTCCACTACCCTTTTATGCTCTTCTGAGCAGCATGAAGACACAGTTTTAGCAGGAAATGCTAAGTAATCTTCCCAACTACCATATTCTACTGTGTTATATCACAGTTATAATTTTAAAACCTGCTTCACAGGCTTTGTGGTTTTCATGCAAATGGAGCATCAGCTTAAAAAGGCACGTGAAACATCTTTTCTTTCTACAGGAAAGGAAGAATACAGGCCACAAAACAGTAAAGTATGTTTTTGCTCTATTAAAGATGCCTACCAGAATCCTGATCAAGTTTAAAAGCATCACAAAATTTCTCTACACTATGAAAGAAGTGTGGCTCAGAGTAAACAAGGTTTCCACCAGTCTTTGCTGTCTTCTCTGCCTCCCTTGCAGCATAGCCCACAGCAGCTTGACTTGAGGACTGAGTTAATATAGCTCAGTTCTGCTATATTGCTGAGGTTACTCTGATGCTGGAGCCAGTCTGATGAGTAGCAGCCTGAGGTTCTTGGTGTGCCCCCAAAACCACAGCAGCTTACCAGATTTAGTCATCTCAAATCAGAGATTTGAGCAAGGAGCTGATAACCGCAAAAACAATAGCAGATATCACCACACATTGCACTTGACCTGAACTTCTGTTCAGGAGGATTGTTTTCTGTGCTGCACTGCCCTTTGTTTGATGGTAATGTCCTCTGAGGCCTTCTCATGAGTTTTATGTATTTTTAGGATGTGAAGTACAATGTTTAGAACAGGGACAGGCATTGCTTGTTGGAAGCCTGTAGGGTTTAACAGTACAGTGGTAAATAAAAGGAGACCAAGGAAGTAGTAGATAATGGAGAGGGCAGGTCAGTAACAGAAAAGTATCATAACTTCATATTCCTGTCACAAATAAATAATATCCATATGCATATCACTGCAATCGAGGGCATGATCATACATCTAGGAAGTAGAAATGTCAACCATAGGCATAAATTGAGGTCATAAAGTTGGAAATTTGTAACCAGACAGTAATTGCTACAGTGAAACCTCAGATATTTCTGTGACTCAGAACACAAAGGAGGACAAATGGTGAGACAGTGGAAGAGATTGCCCAGAGAGGTTGTGGATGACCCCTCAATCTCTGGCAGAGTTTAAGGCCAGGAACAATGAGGCATTGAGCAACCTGCTCTAGTGGGAGGTATCCCGGAGGGTCCCCTCCAACCCAAATCATTCTATGATTCTGTAATTCCATTTTTACAGTTCAACCTGTTAAAGGAACTGTTTTCACTCAGATAATCTGAAGCTTGCTCAAGCAACCCAAACAGCAGGGATACAACTCACGCAGCTCATGATGTCCAGGCTTGGTTGAAAACTCAATCACAAAAAGATCCTTCCCTTCAAAACTGCGACCTATGCTGTACGTTGCTGCAATATGGGAACACTTAGATGCAGTCTTCTTCAGTGTGCTCACCATCTGGGAATATGAATGGTGTTTGAACTGAATAAAAGTTGCTGGCAAGTCTGAAGGCAAATCTTCCTCTACCTCTACCTCTCCTGCAACAAAAAAAATGTGTCAGAGCATTTAAAACCATGGTGCTCAGAGGGCTGCATGAATGCTTGTATTTTTCCACAAAAGATCCTAATAAAATAACTAATAAAACAATAACATTAATATATAATTCAATTATTAATAAAATTATAATTTAACTACCCTCAAATCTATGTTCACCATGAGAGTCGTGAGATACTAGAAAAGATTGCCCAGAAAGGTGGAGGAGACCCCATCCCTGGAGGAAACATTCAAGGCCAGGCTTGACGAGGCCCTGAGTAACCTTATGTAGTGCAAGATGTTCCTGCTCGCTGCAGGCAGTCAAGTATTCCTGAATTTACGAACACATTTCAGTTTCAATTTTTAAATAAAATCCTTCAAATACACAGACAGCTATCACACAAAGCCCAGCCTATCTAGACAACATCAGACAAACATCTACCTCTGAGCTGCCTTTTCTTCATGCTCTTTGTAGATGGAGGAGAGGAAGAGATGCTTCTTGAACAGAGTTTGATTAAGTGTTTAAAAGAGGTGGAACAAAATGAATCACACCTCACATGTGTCTGTAACAGATGACAAGCTGAGATGACAAGCAAAGAGGTTTTGTGCCACAGGCATGTCAAGCTAAGCGAGATGAGACCTTCCCATCTAGATGAGGAAGACATGTCAGCAGAGCTTCCTTCCTTACCTCTCAGTTTTGCCAGCGGGTCAAAACAGCCCTCCTCTTCTCCAGCAAAGAATCGGTCGCAGTCCAAGAAGTAAGGCCAGGCCATGTCTATTGCATCAAAAGCAGGGAGGCAATTTTTTTTCAGGTTCTCACAGACATGCCTGCAGGGCTTTATAACTTTGTCCTTCTCACACTGCGGGGCCAGCACCGAGCAGCCTAGAAGCCTCAGGTCTGGATTGCATTCTCCCTGCAGCAAGTTGTGCAGCACACTGATGAGGATGTACTCGGAGCTGTACTCGATCACTTCTCGAGACTTCTGATCCAGAAAATTAGGGTACATGGTCTGGGTGTAGGCAACATCAGTGCAAGAGCTTAGGGCGATGTCCACGCATTTTGCTATGGATAGGAGATGGATATATGGTGACATCATTAATGTTTCTAAATATGAAAAAGGTGAGTGTCAGTAGGACTTTTTAATAGGGTACAGGATGGCAGGATTAGGACTAATGGATACAAATTGGAAGAGGGGAGATTTAGGCTGGATAGAAGAAAGAAGTTCTTTAGTGTGAGGGTGGTGAGACACTAGAACTGGTTCCCAGGGAATCTGTGGATGCCCCCTCCCCAGAGGTGCTTATAAGGCCAGGATGGAGGAGGCATTGAGCAACCTGGTGTAGTGGGAGGTGTTCCTGTCCATGGCAGGGGGGTTGGAAGGAGATGATCTTTAAGGTCCCTTCCATCTCAACCTACTCTATGATTCTATGATTAACACTCATAGGTGTTTAAGGCCAGGATGAATGAGGCATTGAGCAACCTGATCTAGTGGGAGGTGTCCCTGCCCATGGCATGGGGGTAGATGATCTTTAAGGTGCCTTCCAACTCAAACTATTCTATGATTCTTTGATTCTAAGACTTACTACTGCACCAACACTAGAAAACTTGTGAAGAAATAAAGAAGAAATACTTATGGTTTTGAGGTTCTCCAAGGGCGGCAAGCAAAGTCACAACATACCTTTCTGTACAGTCTGGCATTGACCTACAAATAAAGAGGGGGAAAAACATTATGAAACATGTATCAGGTACCTCTGTTAGGAATTTTCCAATCTAGTAGCCCCACCAAGACTGCTGCAGCTCTGAGGTCCATCTATGCCAGCGACAAGGATGTATTCCCAAGTGACACAGACCATATACATGCACAAAAACTAAACACAACACAGGCAAACACAGGGAGCACCAAAAGTGTCATCTACTTTTGGGCTAATAAAGACGAAAGATCTTTGATGGAACAGAAGTACTAGTAGATCCTTCCAGAAGCTCACCTTAGGACAGAGTGGTACCTCAGGAGCTAGGTTCAGTCTGTCCACTGAATCATGGATCTCCCAACTGACTTATGTACTGACATGAGCATATCTTTCTTGTAAAGCAATTAAGCCTTCAGTAGATATGAGGGAATGTATTTCTGCCCCATCCCACATCATCCTATCTGTAGCAACTGCCTTTTATAATGCTTTTAATAATATCTTAAAACTAATTATTTCCCTCCCCAACTACTCCCACAGGAAAGCTTTTCCAAAAGCTCACTCTTCTAATGGCTAGAAATTGCCTTTTAATTTCCTGCCTAAAAGTATTCGTGGCCAGTTTATACCCATGTGTTGTTGTGCCAGCATTGTCCTTTAGCTTAAATAGCTCTTTGCACTCCCTGGTGCATGCCTTCATCGTGTGGATTCATAGAAAGTAATCAGATCCTCTTGCCATTCTATTTACTAGGTCAAATAAATGAAGCCCTCTTGATTTTGAGTTAGGGCTGTTCAGTCTGGAGAAGACAAGGCTTTGGGGAGACCTCACAGTAGCCTACCAATATCTGAAGCGGCTCAGAAAAGCTGTGGAGGGACAGCTCATCAGGGCATGGAGTGACAGAAAGGGCAATGGTTTTAAAATAGAGCAGGGCAGGTTTAGATTGGACATCAAGTTCTTCACCATGAGGGTGGTGAGGCACTGGGACAGGTTGCCCAGAGAAGTTGTGGAGGCCCCATCTCTGGAGACGCTGAAGGTGCTCTAGTACAAGATGTCCCTACTCACTGCAGGGGTTTGGACTAGATGGCCCTTAAAGGTCCTTTCCAACTTGACACATTCTATGATTCTATGACTTTTAAGGAAAATGTGATGACCCAAAATTGCTTCTGTGGCAAATAATTCCAAACTGACTTTCTCTGATACTAGCAACTACATAAAAATACTGCTACCAAGGTATGGAGCTATTTTCACCAGTGCCTCACAGGAGCTAAGCCACCATCTGCAAGGCCTTTAAGCACCAACAGGTCTGCTCTCCTTGTGATGTGCTGGGGATCCAGCTACGTTGCTGTTTCTTTTAACTCTCACTGGCAGAAGAGACATCAAGTATCTTGCTTAATGAATTGAGCATTTGTCTTTGTAAAGCCAAATCCCTTATTTTTTTTTTTCTTAATAAGGAAAGTATAAACTTCTACTCCCAGCATATTTGTTTAAATGTAATCAGCTGCATGTGTGTTGCTAATGAGCTGATCATTCTTTAGTCAAAAAAAAAAAATCGCTATAATGGGAACATAATTAACCCTGGATTTTTATCTTGGAGGGAGACATTTAATTGGAAATGAATCTGATTCTTTATCATGTATTGTCATTGATCCAAATCACCTCGTAAAATAAATGAGGATCAGAACTAGCTGAAATAGCTCATTTCCAACACCATCAAATTCTGGTAAGCAGAAAGCTGGAAAGAATGAAATCCATACAAACTCCTTTCCTGGCTTGGTATATTATGTTAATAACAATAAACAATACCTGCTTCATTAGCAGTACCTTCTGTCATAAGACTTCAGTGTTTCCCTTCAGTGTTAGGCACAAGGCCCTCTGTGAGTCAGCTATTAAGGCTAAGGAAGAGCTTAAAAAGCTTCTCAGCCAGATACTGCACGTAATTTTACATCTGGGGATAATCAGGGGACAGCATTTTGCACAATGCAGCTGGAAAAGAGAAAGAAACGCTCTCTTGTTAGTAAGAGCTCCAGCAATTAATCCTGCTGATAAAATTGGATGTCATTACCTCCCTCAATCTAGGTAGTCTTACATCCTAATGTCATCACACCCACAACAACATGTGAGGGCTCATACACAAGCCTGGAGCCAGCCAAATGTTCTAAACTGAGGGGAAAACTCAATGTTGATGGGACTGGCTTGAGTTCAGCCACATCCCAATGTGCAGAATGACACTATCCCTGGTTATCACTCAAGCTCACTGGCAATGACTCTCCTTCATTACTTGAAGGGTGGTAAAGACCTATTTGATGCTGTGTTTCTCCTCAGCCTAAGATGGCTGTAGTGTAACTGTTATTTCAGTCCTTTGCGCAGTTCTTTGGGTTTTATTTGGGGAGCACCTAAGTTCCTTCTACAACTGCCCATGTTTCCTCTAGGGTAAGGAGCTGGCTCTGTGATCTAATAAAAAAATATCCTTTTCATTTGTCTCCCTGACCTGCACTGATCAAATAACAAACCTGAGACATGTAAGGCCTCACCCTGCAGCAGTGCCAGAGCCATCAGTCTGTTTGATACGTGGCACAAGCCTGTTCTCAATGGTGTCTCAGCATTCTGCTTATTCACTTGGAGTGAAAGCAGGTATTCTGGAAATAGGCTGGAACAAGGAGAGGAAACCAAAAGGAAAATGCAGCAGGCATGTTCTGGGCACAGTGTTGCTGCTCCCCCCTGCTCTGGCTCTCCAGGCAGCAGCAGCAGTCCTGCTGCCCAGCTGGCCAGGAGGAGAGGTACCAAGAAAGCAACAGAGAGCTGTTGGAAGAGACACATAAAATTTTCCCATGTCATATGCTGTAACAGAGTTCACAAGAGAACTGAATCATTTGGTGATCAGATGTTAGCACAGGAAAGGTAAAGACAGCTCTTGTTTAGTACTGTCTGATTAGACATTAGGAAGAAGTTCTTAACCATGAGGGTGGTGAGACATTGAAACAGGTTGCACAGAGAAGTGGTGGAGGCCCCATCCCTGGAGACATTCAAGGCCAGGCTTGCCAAGGCTCTGAGCAACCTGGTCTAGTGCAGGATGTCCTGGCTCACTGCAGGGAGTTTGGAATAGATGGGCTTTGAGAGTCCCTTCCAGCATGTTCTATGACCCCAGGCTCCACACTTGTCTTACCACACCTAGAGGGAGAGGCAATCTAGAAAGCAACATCGATATTACACATAATGAAAGATACTACTGAAGAGAACAGATTTATTTTTCACAAGGTACCTAAATCTGTATGAACCTTTCCCACTGTAACTGAATATGTTCATTCCAGTACATGCTAAACACAAGTGACTCTTCAACAGAGGATGAAGCTTTTCCACTACTTTTGTCCCAGGATGTCCCTCACAAACTCAGAGCAACCAAGACCCACTAACTATCAACAAAACTGATTGTTTCCTCCTGAGTCCTAAATGCAAGCTGAACATTAATAGGGAACAGGATGGCAGGGCTAAGAGTAATGGATGCAAATTGGAAGAGGGAAGATTTAAGCTGGATACAAGAAAAAAGTTCTTTACGATGAGGTTGGTGAGACACTGGGACAGGTTGCACAGAGAGGCTGTGGATGCCCCCTCCCCAGAGGTGTTTAAAGCCAGGCTGGATGAGCAACCTGGTGTAGTGCGAGGTGTCTGCCCATGGCATGGGGGTTGGAAGTAGATGATCTTTAAGGTCCCTTCCAATCCAAACCATTCTATGATTCTATGATTTCTTCAGCACACTGTGTTGTTCTCTCCCTGTCTGTCTCTTCCAGAGACTGTGGAGCTTCTGCCATCTGTGAGGCCAGCTCTACCTAAACTGCAGCACCACTCCCCACAGCAGCCCCCATGCTGCCACGAGAGCCATACACCACACACAGCTTTGGCATGTAAACACCCAGGATCACAGAATATCAGGGATTAGAAGGGACCTCAGGAGATCATCTAGTCCAATCCCCCTGCCAGAGCAGGAACACCCAGGTCAAGTCACACAGGAAGGCATCCAGGTGGGATTTGAATGTCACCAGGGAAGAAGACTCCACACCCTCTCTGGGCAGCCTGTTCCAGTGTTCTGTCACCAGCTTGAGCTTTCAGGTTATAAGGGGTTAATACACATGTAAACAGAACTAAACAGGTCTGGTTTCTATATGTCTACCAGACATTGCTATATCTTAAATGTGTATGTGTGCTGATGTGGTGTTTGGACTTTTCCTATGTTTCCTAATGCCAATGCTTGCATATGTTTTGGAGGGTGCGGCTCTGCAGGGGCCAAAGATAATTCTCCAGCACTTGTACTTACATAAATAAATGTGGATGCACGTAACTGGGCCAGAGCCTGGCTGCCTGGAGAGCAGGCAGCAGGAAACTCTGGGAGGCCATCATGCCCTGCTCCTGGAGCCCTGCACCCACTGAGCTGGGTATCTGAGCACAGAGAGGACCAACAAATCTGTGTCCCCAACCATTACAGCTGCCTCTGCCAAAGCTCCGGCCATGCCAGCCACAAGTGCTCAGACTCTTTTTCATCAGAGGAATGACAGGCAATGAGAAAAAAGCCATTCTCAGGTCTCCAGATTAACTTGGCAGGCTTCAGTCGCTGCTTCTTCTGTACTTGAAAGAGCCTGAACCTATTCCATTTTTTCAGTAGAGGAAGCCAGTGCCATCTCCTCTTATGGTCCCATCTCCAGACAGGTTGGTACAGATGGACCTGTTCCTTCCTGACCCAGAACCTCCCTTTTCAACTTTTAATGCTTATTTCCATACCATAGCTATTCCACCAGAGCTACAAAAACCCTTTCAGTAGCACAGCCTCTATTTAAGATTAGGGATAAAATAACTTATTGAAGAGAAGAAAAGCCATTTCAAGCTTTCTGAGCCCTCTCTGTAACATACACTCCTGGTTTTAATTTGCAAAGGCAAGCCTGAAAATCTACAATGCAGCACATACATATTTCACTGCCAAGCTTACATTTTTTCCCCTTGATGATTCAGCAGTGAAAGAAGCAAGCTGCTGTGATTAACCCTAACACAGACAATAAGAGCTCAGCTGCTACTTCCAGTGCCATTGCTTGGCCAGTTGCCTTTTCCAAAGAAAAGCCAAGAGGAGTCTCATGCACTTGAGGATATGGAATAAGCCCAAGGGCCAGTCTTGCATTCAAAATAGCTAAATCATCCTGTGAGGCTTAAACTATTGCATTGTTGTGACTGACAGATTGAACAAGATCAGATAATTTGTCTTGCTCAGAGCAGCACATCCCTTACAAGCCTTCTGGGTTCCTTACAATACTGTTTTAAACTGGAAGACATATTTATTCATTTTAATCTGTTTACAGTAAGAACCTCTACTTTTCCAAGCACAGCTTTTTGGTTTCGGATTGTTTTGCTTATTACTCTCCTTGCAGTCCTACATAGTTCTCAAGTCAGTCTTTGAGATGAGGGTAGTGAAACACTAGAACCCAGAGATTGCAGATGCCCCCTCTCTGGAGTACATAGTACTGGAGAGAAGGCAGATACAGAGGAGAGGAACACCTCTCCTATGAGAACAGGCTGAGATCATTTGGGCTGTTCAGCCTGGAGAAGAGGTTTCAGGGAGACCTCATAGTGGCCTCCCAGTGTCTGAAGCAGCTACAGGAAAGCTCGTGAAGGGCCGTTTGTTGGGACATGGAGCAATAGGATAAAGGGCAGTGGTCTGAAGCTAGAACAAGGCATGTTTAGACCGGACATTAGGAAGAATTTCTTCACCATGAGGATGGTGAGGCACTGGAACAGGCTACCCAGAGTGGTGGTGGGTCCCCAGAGGCATTCAAGGCCAGCCTTGCTGAGACTCTGAGAAACCTGATCTAGTGCAAGATGCCCTTGCTCACTGCAGGGGGGTTGGATTAGCTGGCCTTTGATCATTTCTTCCAATGACTCTATTATTCTGTGACTCTTTATCTGAGGTGTACACGCAGAGGTAGAAGTGGAGGAGGTCCTCAGCCAAAGAGAAGGAATGGCAGGAAAAACTCGAGGAGAAGTGACTGCAAAAAGCAGCCCACATGGTTAGCTCCTTTTCCTGGATACATCAAAGCTTCTGTGAGCAGAGGACTGAATTTATGTTATTAATCTTTAACTCCAGCAACTGCTGTAACTGACCCAGGAGAGTGATGTGCTGGCAAAGTGGCAGAAGCAGCACAAAGGAGCCCAGTGTGCAGACAGCAAGACAAGCCCTGGTTTAGCCCTGCTCCCTCACAGGAAGAACCCAGAAAGCACCTGAAAGAGATTAATGCTTAATCTGCCTTCACTTTGCAGAGCAAGATCCCAGCAGCAAGACAGGAGCCAGTATTCCTTATTAATCACCTTCCTTTCTAACCCACCTGCTGCCTGGCATTCACTTAAACACACGATTTTTATTGAATTATTGAAGGTGTTCCCACAGCAATGACTCTGCTGTTGGCTCTTCTAGGAGTGTTGCTCTCACAGGACTGGTCTAGATGCTGGCAGAAGATGAGAAAGCTCTCTCACAGGTGATGGGACATCACACAACCAGATCACAGGTCAAAATCCAGGCTGGTGCACATGGAGACCTGCCACTAGGCAATGTCTCAAAGCCAACCTCTGTGGCAGTCAGTTCTCCATTAGTTCTAATTGCACAGATGCTCCTCAAACAGGGCTGCAGTTGCAGGAGACTAAAAGAACTGAGGAAGAACATTGCTGTCTACCTGTCTGTCCTCACTGCCTGTCTTGATGACAGTGACAGGATTCCTGGTGCCACCCAAGTTTTATCTCTGGCTATTAAGTGACACTCCAAGGAGTCCTACAGATGAAAATACTGAACAGAAGCATTATCCAAAATCAAAATAAAAAACAAATACCCTCATCTGGACTCATCTGACCTGCTTCTTCAGTTGTGAGGGGAAACACTACCAGCTAAGAAAATGAAACACAAGTAAACAACAAAGACAACAGCAAAATGGCCCTGGTACTGCCAACCTGGCTGAAGACTTTCTGGTCTGGACATTAATTTTCTGTTCACCAAGACCATCTGAAAAAATAGAGAGACCATCTCTTGGTGTCTGGCCATCGAAGGAAGGTGAAATCAGCTCAGATCTGGGAAATGCTGGCATAAAAACAACAGATGGTGAGAAAGTGAACAGGTCAAGAAACGTCTACAACTGTCATGTTTTGCCAGGGAAACTGGAAACAAGCAAAACCACTTGGTGTTACTCTGGAGCTGTGATGCATCCATAGATCTACTTTGGGACCACACACTGTTCCCACTGTCTAAGGTGAGAGTAAGTACTCTCGAAGTGCTTCTCAGTGAGAAACTCATTTTTGAGTAAATTCAACTCTATTGAATGCCATTGGACAAAGGATCATGTCTGAAAAACTGATGTCCTTCTCTTACAATCCTTCCAAAACATTTGCCAAACATTATCCCATCCTCTTTTAAGCACAATCCATGCAGCCCCCTAACATAACTGTCTTTTCATTAGTTTAGATGTGTGAGAGCTATTGTAAGTAACATCACATCTGGTTCTTCTGTCCATAGTTGGGTTTTAGCCAAATGTGAAATGTGGTATTTTTATGCTAAAAAAGATTGACAGTCCATTCAACAGCCTTGACTAAAGTCTTAATAACAGTGGAATTTTAAATCTGTGTCTTAATCTCACATTGTCTCCCAGACAGAGTTGTCCTGTTATAACCCTGTAAAACTGAAATAATGCCAATTAAATCAGCAAAGTTACAACAGGATAAACAAAGGGATTGAAATTTAAGTTTTCTGCAGAGTAACTCCAAGACTTTAAAATCCACTGACCTATGACAGCTGCATCCAACCGGGGAGGGAAACAGTTCAAGTAAGATTCAGCAGCCATGGGTCCTAAAAGCCCAGTAAAGAGACCAGGACATGGTCCACCAGCACCTAACACCATGTTCACAACAATATAGGTAACTTCTGCATGGTAGTACCATGAGTAATCTCCCCTGGCACCTGTGACATTTGTCCAGCATTTTGTTCAGGTTTAAGGAGGTGGCTGTCACATGGCCTTGGAGCTCTCAGCCAGCTAGCACCCCTCAGCAACCACTAATTGACAGTCTGAAGGGGAAGTCAGTGTCTAGAAAACATAGAATCAGAGAATGATAGAAGGCATTAAGTTGGAAGGGACTTTCAGAAACCATCCAGTCTACCTCCTGCAGTGAGCAGGGACATCCTACACTAGATCAGGATGCTCAGAGCCTCTGCAAGCCTGGCTTTGAATGTCTCCAGGAATGGGGCCTCCACCACCTCTCTGGGTAACCTGTTCCAGTGTCTCACCACTCCTGTGGGGAAGGATTTCTTCCTAATGTCTAATCTAAACCTTCCTAGTCTAGTTTACAACCACTGTTCCTTGTCCTGTAGCTCCATGCCCTGGCAAAGCCCCTTCCTGCACGAAGACCTCATAGTGGCCTCCACAGAGCCTTTCCTTCTCCAGGCTGAACAGCCCCCACTCTCTCAGCCCATCCTTGCAGAAATGCTGAAAGGATAAAGCATTAGTGACGCTAAATCTTGCTAAAAGCCTAGCTGTGCCTTAGGGCAATAGGATTTTATTCCAGTTTCGACTTCTATGTATTTACACACCCACACTTAAAAAAATGCCTGGACATGTAAGTATTTCCTGAAGAAAACACTGCCTTCAGATTAAAACCATGCATAAACTATTTTGGAAGTAAAAAGGATATACCCACATATCATATTTTCACTATAAACTTACTTCCCCCCCATAAATGGTAGTTTCTGATTCCATTTCCCCTGTTAAATGTAGCTGAAAATAATCAATAATCAAGACTTGTGTAGAAATACTAGAGTCAGCAGTGGGAATCCAGAGCAGAGCACATGACTCTGTGATGAAAACCAGGTTTCTGAGAAGTGTAATCTCTTATCTGGTGAGTGTGCACAATGTAGTCACTAGTTCTGCATTTTTTTTTGTTTTGACAAGACTTGGACACATCCACCTGGGGTGCAGCAGGAGAGATTCTCACAGCTTTGGCTTTCCCACACATGATGACACAGCGCTGTGGCCATCATCCCTGTTCTGTGCATGCCTGTGCCAGCCACAACAGGGTAAGGGACGCTGGCAGCCTCACCAGCCCTGGTGCAGAGCAGGCCTCAAGTCATGGTCAGATCACCCAATACAGTCACATGCATGAGAGCAGCAAAGACTTCCATTTCCAGCAAAGACAGGTTTCACCAGAGAGAAGAAGCATTAGAAATGTCCACAAGTAAAGTGATGGTCCCTTGGAGCTGTGGCCAGTGTAAAGCTCATGAAAAGCAATGGCTTCTCCTTTTGTTACTGAGCAATAAACCACAGCCCACTATGGAGATGGGAGCACCAGAGAAGGTGAAGGGAAAGGTATGGCATCTATATGAGAAACCAGGTTTCCAGTCAGTCTGACTTCCCAGAAGACAACCAATCTTGATGTCACAGCTTAGAAAGGAGCCAGGGGCACAGAAGCTGCTTTGGGACCCTAGAAGAAATATCACACCATGACACCTGTTCTCTCCCTCCCATCCCGGTGTGTTTTTGCCTCCCCAAGTCTTCCATACGGCTCTCTGTTCTGTACCATCTCCAGATATAAAACTCTGAGACCCTCAGGATGGGGCAATAGCAGAGAGACACACGCTAGAAAACCCCAAGGTGGTTGGGAGGGGAGGAAGCCCACAGGTGCCAAGTGTGCCATCCAAGGGCTACCCTGGGAGCAGCTCTCCAGCTGCTCTCCCATCTCCACAACTTCAGGTCACGCAGTTCCAGCCCTCAGCAGGGACATCTTTCAAATGGTCAGACGGGAAGCGGGAGCTGCCAGGAGATAAAGACATTGAAATGCTTTTAAACTCGGTCCAGCTCCGGTGCTGGACATCTGTACAAGCCCAGGAGTCCACACGGTGGCACCACAGACGGCCAGAGGTGGAGGCAGCGCTGCGGCAGCCGCGGTACACTGACGGCGACCGGGTACCAGCAACCTCGTACCATCCTGGGGTCCCCCTGCTCACCCTGCAACACCTGGGGCTTCACCCAGGCACTTGAAATAACTTTGCCCCAGAAGTCTTCAATTAAGTGATGTCTGAACATGGGTGATGAAGGCTGCTGTTTTGCATCCTTAGGCTGATCGCTGGCAGCATCCAGCCCAAGCGGCAAGAAAATCCTCTCAGGCATGCGACTTCAGCTTCCTTCTAATTTGGTTTTATTTATTTTTGTTGGCATTCATGGTAAAGTGCTGCATTTTAACTGATCACTATTGGGAAGCATCAGTCCAACACAGATAAAACAGAATTCCAGGCTCTGGACTCCCTCCACCAAAGGCTGGACACCTTTCTGGGCAAATATGCCAAGCTGTGCTTTTCTCACCCAAATTAGAGGCTTGTAAAATCCATCACGGTTTGGGAGTGCTGCTTTGCAATGGGGCAGTGAGGGATCTTATCACTAAGAGTGACAGTGGCTTACTGACACCCCCAGGCTAGAGGACAGAGCTGAGAAGCCCCTCCTCAGCACCACAGTTCCCAGCTGCTGCTCAAAAAGCTCCCAACACACCGTGCGATGCCTGTCCCATATTGTGAGGTTGGATGACAGAATTCCCTTCTTTTTCTCAACAGAAAAGCATGAAGCATTTTGTAAGGATTTCTGGTATTGTTCACCATGTTTCGTTTCAGTTTTTTATTAAAAAAAGCAAAATGAGTCACAGCAGAGCAAATACTACCAGGAAGGCCAGGACATTCTGCAGAAACCAGCTGCAGATCCAACAGAGATCACAGAATGTCAGGGATTAGAAGGGAGCTCAAGAGATCATCTAGTCCAATCCCCGTGCCAGAGCAGTAATAACCAGACCAGGTCACACAGGAAGGTGTCCAGGCAGGGTTTGAATGTTTCCAGAGAAGGAGACCCCACACCTTCTCTGGGCAGCCTGTTCCAGTGTGTTCTGTCACACTCACCATGAAAAAGTTTTTTCTCATATTTCTGTGGAACCTCCTATGTTCCAGCTTGCACTCATTACCCCCTGTCTTATCATTAGAAATCACAGAGAAGATCCTGGCTCCATCCTCCTGACACTCACCCTTTACATATTTATAAAAATGTAATAAGGTCACCCTTCAATCTCTTCTTCTCCAAGCTATAGAGACTCAAGTCCCCCAGACTTTGCTCATAAGGGTGATGCTCCAACCCCTTCATCATCTTTGTGGCTCTGTGCTGGACTCTCTCAAGCAGTTCTCTGTCCTTCTTGAACTGAGAGCCTCAGGAGAAACAGAGGAGAAACTCCAATTGCTAGGGCTAAAGACACAACCTACCCCCCTGGATGATGAGAGGTGACCCCTGCAAGGCCTCCTTATGAATAAGTTCAGCACCACAGATCTCTCCTTTCATGTGGTCTGACATAACCTCGTCTCCTCTTGAAATCTGGCAGGTGTCTCAATGGCCAAGCTGCTACTTTTTTATTTACCTGTCCACCATTTCTCCAGTGGTGAGGTGTGTCCTTTCCACACCATGTAGTGATGTTGGAAGCTTACTTTCCCTAACTCTGCCCATCCCCATCAGCAGGGTAATCCCATCACATGCAAGGTGTATTTCCACTGCCTATCCTTCCTCAAGCTCTCCCCTAGAGGCAGCACCGTTGCCCACATCTACACACAATCAGAACATTCTGCCATACATCAGCTGCACCTCCATGATCCCTGTGTTTCTGTTTGCCAGATTAATATCCCATGGTAAAATTTTGATCAGATGGAATGGAGAGGAATCATACCTCTGAGAGAAAGTACATGCTGAAAACCACTCAGCCTCTTCCTGTAATTGGCTGTAAATAGACTACAACACTCCTTTCTGTGCAGCTTTATCCCAAAATAAAATCCCTTCAGGCTGTGGTAGACCTCACTTTGATGTCCATGTGAACAGTGCTCTCAAATTATCCGCAGTACACAGCACATGGACTGCACTGTGTAGCACTCCAATGCCAGCAACAGCTTATATTTAAGCACTGAAATAGAGCTAAACTTCCTAGGCTATCACTAAGGTCAGTTTTAGGTTAACTTACCACTTCCTGTGTTCCCATAAAATCAGTATTTTCTTAAATAACTCCTGAGTCTAAACCCCCTGAAAGAAAGTTAGTTTTCCTGGAGAAGGCTTTGTCACCTCATTGGAACTTAGCTCTCTGCTGTCCTCTCATAAATGAAAATTTTAAAAGACTGCTAGTATTTATTATTAGTCAAATGGTTGCTGAACCAAAAGCTTTTAATTCAGTTAGCATCATGTTCCTCCTCTCTAATCTTTATTCTAATGGGTAAATCTGCTTTTCCAGTTGATCAACTCATACAAATTCCATATTGCTTATAGCAAGCTACAACACACCCTACAGCTGTCAGATCCTAATAAATCTTCTCATACTTTGGACTTGAAATAAGTGACCTAAAGCTAAATGGAAGGAGAAGGGTTTCTTTTTTAAGCAGAAAGGCACACAATAGGTCAAAAGTTCACCTCCTGCAATCTGACTGCCTGGTTCCTAGAAGGTAAGGCCAGAGATGGGGTGAATCCTCCACACCACCATTGATAGCGAGGGGGCATCCTGTCAGCTGGGAATTCCACATATTGACAGGAAAACACATGGCCTTAAAGGATAGAGAAGAAAAACACCACATTCCCTTACATCCCAGACCTGTTTTTCTGCTGCAGAGCCCCACCACCGCCTGCCTTTCCATCAGCAACCATCACTGGCAGCCACATTCTAAAGAGCTGACCCCCACCCAGGGATAATGACAGCTCCTGCCTCTCTTGCCTTAAATCTGGATCCCTTTTCTCTGCTTATCTCCCAGATAAGGAAAGACAGAAGAGGAGATGTTTTTGGGATGGTTCGCCTTACCTAGGGTCTCCTGGCCGGTCTCACAGCGGGGTGCCGGCTTGGTGGCCCTAAGGAGAGCACTGAGAAGGAGCAGGAACCTCAGGACCATGCTGGAACCCCTTGCACAGGAACCACGGTGATGTGGCACTGGCTGGCTGGTGGAGCAGCCTCTCTGCTGGGAGCCTCAGCACGGCTCTGGCTCTCCAAGCAGTGGAGGAAATCAGTGCAGTGTAAGAGCATGCCCACGTATGTCTCCCAGTATGTGCAGTCCAGGCGTCAGATTTCAGCGAGCATTTGAGCTTGGAAAGCAAAAAACGCTTTGAGACAGAAAAGGGAGGAGGAACGAGCTTCCCCCTCCCCTCTGCCTCCCAACCGTCTTCTCCCTCTTGCAGTCTGGTTTACAATTTCATAAACAGATTGAGGGAAGGGGGGTCCCAGCAGGGATGCGCCTGCCCTGCTTCTCAACCCAGGCTCTTCATCCAGCAGTTTCCCCAAGGGACATGGGGACCTTCGTCAAAGTGTGTCTGGCTGAAGGCAGGAGTAACTTCCTGGAGTGAGCAGGAGGAAAGAGAGAAAAGCAAACAATCAAAAGCAACTTTCCTCCCAAAAGAATGGTATTTCATAACCCACTTAACTGCAAGTTTAAAGCACAATGTGACAGCAAAGGGACTCTAAGCTTCCAGCACAGACAGAATGGGAACCCACAAAATAGCCACCAAGATGCCCCTGCCCCAGCCTTTTCTGTCAATTCTTAAAAAAATAACTTCACAAAAAATGTAGATGAGATACCAGAACAATCTAAGCTTTAATTAGATGGCAAATCTACAATAAGTGTATTTTAAATTTTTGTGGGGTTTTATTTGTTGTTTTTTTTTTCCTTTTTTGTTTGTTTGTTTTTTGTTTTTTTTTCACTCTGTTGTTCCTTTTCCCCCAGAGAAATATGCATTGCATATTTTTATCCTGGTACAAGAGGAGGTCTGGTGGAGAAGTTTGCTTAAGTTGAGATGTGAACTCCTCATTTCTTACCTACACATCAGAAAATAACCTGGAACACAAGAAAAGAATTATTTTCTCCAAAGATCAAGATCGAAACAGACCACAGCATCCTATCCTTCCAGGCAGTGCATATTCCTTGGAGGACAGACAACTGTTCATACATAAGATAGAGAATCTCTTGCAGTTGGAGCCCACTGGTTCCTGCTGACCACTACCAGAGACAGCAGAGAGTTACTCTCTATGTGATAATGTAATCAAATAAATTTCCCTCTAGCTAAACTCACTAAAGAGGCTGAGAAGGCAGGAGAGAGTTGTATGTGTCTCAAAAAGCAACTGATGTCTCACCATATTCATAAGAGGGTGCACTGCTAAATGTGTTGGGAAGCTCAGCAGAAACATACATCCTCTGCTGCCAAGCTCTGCAAGGGAGGGCAGCTTTTCTTGCCCCCAGTATTTCCTACTAGATCTGGAAACTGGAGTCTACAAATGGAGTAAACAGCTCCAAAGCTCAGCACAGCTCAAAGAACAAATTTCCAAGGAGAACAATATTTAGCTGCCCTTTTTCTTTTCTGCTCTGATCACACAGCCCTCTGTCTGGACTCTCCCTCAAACAATAATAAAAAAAGATATTTCAGTTCTGAAAGTGTTGTCTCCAAGGACAGGAGCACTTCACCTTCTGCCCAGCAGCCTATGGTTGGCTGCTCTGAATACCAATGTGCCACACTGGTGGCACATCGAATACTGAGAAGCTACCTTTGTGCCCAAGAGCCAAGGGTGCACCCAAGCCCAAGGCATTAAAGGGAAGAATGAAGTGGCCCAGATCTAACCTGAGTGCTGAGGCTAAATTCCTCACAGCAGAAGAACGCTGTGGAGGTAATACCTACAAACAGAAGCTGATCCCCACCCAGGCCATTGGAAATGCTGGTATCTTTCTTGTTTTTTCTCTTCAGTCCTTAAAAACATGGAGTGATATCTCCTCTGTACATCCCAATGCTTTTAGAGGTGACCTCGCCAGTAGCACTAATCCTTCAGTAGCAGCAATCCCACCATTTAATCCCACCACCTTTTAATTTTAATTTTTTGGGGTTTTTGTTTTGTTGGTTTCATTTGTGTTTTGTTTTGGGGTTGTTTTTTTGTTTGTATTTTGTTTTTGTTTTCTTTCTGCCTGTGATTTCTCACTGGATTTCTCATCCTTCAGCCTAGACATTATACCCTTGTGAGCGTCTCCTCCCCTCCACAGCACTTCAGATCACTAATCCCAGTTTAGATGCCACATACTTCAGGATCCTGTGTTTTAAAATGCCAGCAAACCTAAGTCAACTTTAACAGCATCCCCCAAAACATCTCTGTTAGTCCTATCATGCCACTCCAGATTCATACTGTACACAGCCTCAAATAATACTTAGACAAAGTCCCATCACACTGGGAATACTGATTTGTTGTCATTTTGAAATCACAGAATCAAAGAATAGCTTGGGTTGGAAGGGACATTAAAGATCATCTACTTCCAACACCCCTGCCACGGACAAGGACACCTCCCACTACAACAGGCTGCTCAATGCCTCATCCAGCCTGGTCTTAAACACCTCTGGGGAGGGGGCATCCACAAATTCTCTGGGAACCTGTTCAGACGCGCAAAACCCTCACAGGAAAGGACATCTTTCTTCTATCCAGCCTAAATCTCCCCTCTTCCAATTTGCATCCATTACTCCTAGTCCTGCCATCCTGTACCCTATAAAAAGTCCTGCCCCAGTCTTTCTGTAGGCCTCCTTCAAGAAATGTCTAATTGTTACATCCCTGACTGTGGTACCCTTTACATAATTTCTTATTCTCAAGGTTCTTTTATCCATCTCATATTATTTGTAGCTTATCCAAGCATTGATTTCCACACATGCCCCCAGTTCAACCAGCCTTTGGGCATTATATCACGTTCATCATAATCAAATGGAGGCAGTATTTTTTCAGCCTAGCATAAGGCAGTACGACCTAGTGATTAACTTGTTTGAGCTCTGAACACAAAGAACATTGTGTCTCATCATCAGAACAATATGCTTAGCCTAATTAGCCTTGCCAAGGGTCCTGACTCCTTGGCCTCAGTGCAAGCTTTCCAGGATGAAAGCTACTGCCTTTACACACAGCTGCAATGCAGTACCCTCTCATCTGAGGGTCACCTGCGGATTTTTTTATGGTACAGAGTGGCTTTGGAGAGCCACCATCTCAGCTGGCAGGAGCAGAGTACTACCCACCCTTTGTGCTTCCCTATGTAACATTCCCCTCTGATAAGAGGTGTGAGTCCTGAAAGGACAAAGTGCCACCAATTGGAGAGACCAGGGTGTAAGCTGGAATGCCTAAGCGTCAGTGACCAGAGAGACTTGGACCTGTTTCTATTTCATGGAATCACAGAATACAATCATAGAATAGTTTGGGTTGGAAGAGATCTTAAAGATCATTTAGTTCCAACCCCTCTGCTATGGGCAGGAACGCCTCCCACTAGACCAGATTGCTCAGTGCCTTGTCCAGCCTGGCCTTATACACCTCCAGAGAGGGGGCATCCACAACCTCTCTGGGCAACCTGTTCCAGTGTTTCAGCACCCTCACTGCAAAGAATTTCCTGAGCTAATGCAATCCCGTGTCCTGATGTGTGCATGTCTAGATCGCTTGCACGCTTCAGTCTGGTCCACTGACATTTTATATTCAGGCAGGATGTCCATTTATTAGCAAGATAAAAAATTACAGCCAGGGTAAGGCATGTAGGAGCCTAAGAATGACATTAAATTAACTAGCAACAAAGGTAAATTGATCACTTCATCACCACCATCTATAAATGTTTCCATAGTTGCATGCCCTAAGGCATGGAGAACAGAAGACCTTAAAGGATCATTTCATTCACCTTAGATCACCTGTTCTTTTCCCCTTTTCCAAGATATTTGAAACCAAGCTTCACAGTATGTCTTTATGTCTTTATTCCCCTGTGCATCCTTCCCTCCTCTGGATATCCCTATGGACCTGCACCTTCCTGAGGTTTAGCTACCTCTCTTCCCACCCACTTTCTATTTCCATTCACCCAGCATTTCTACCTTGCTTTTGACTGGTTTTCAGCCCATTTCTAGCACTCTCTATGTCACTTGCCTTTCTCATCCTAGCAAGTATTGCTAGGTGTATGATCAAAACCTAAATGCATTAAAAAGCAGCCAGGGAAAAGATCGTTTTGAACAAAGCAAAAATCTCCATCTCTGACTAGATGATCTTTAAGGTCCCTTCCAACCCAAGCTGTTCTATGATTCTGTTTCTGGGTGTTAGTAAACCCTGTAGTCTTTCCAAGTTGTGGCTTCAGCTTAAATATGATATATTCACTCCCAACTCAAAAAGAGTCTTAGAAATTAATTTTAAAAGTCTCTCAGAGTGATAAGCAGCCTCAACTTGGTTGTTGAGTTTATACTTGAATTACTACAATTAGATTAAGTTAAATAATTTTACTAGCTATTATCACAGACTAGCTGGTCAGACCTTTGTCAGCCTGCAGCCTGCAGTACCGCAGCAATCCAGAATTCCTCTGACTAAACACCAAAACTGGCTTATGTCTCTGGCAAGTACTCAAAATGGGATTACACTTCACTTGCTTTCATTCTCGTGATTCTTACTATTATCAGAGAAATTTAGTAGAGGGCTTTACCAAACTCAGACAAGTTTTCATTACCTGGTTCCTTTTATTTTGACTCTGTAAAGAGGCAGTTAAAGCATAAACAGAAGCAGAGCTGTCTAGGTAACTGTCTTCTGCAGGGCATAAACAGACCGAGAACAGATCAAAAATGCTTCTCCACAGCTTGTTATTCCCTTCCCCACTAGATGCTAGTGAAGCTGGCAGAGCAGTGGATGGCAGCACATTGCATCAGCTCCAATGCAAAGTCAGCAGCTGAAGTTTTAAAACTTCACAGCAGTTTAAATTCACTTCTGCAGCAGAAACCAGTCCCTATCCTTCTGGGTTTTTTTTTTTTTCTTTTTTTCTCTCTTTCACTTTCTGCAGAACAGGAGCTGCACTCAGGACAGACGAGGAAGGAATTAAAAACTTCCTACTTATATCTGCCAGACTTTCTTCCCCTGTCCTGATTTAGCTTCATGCAACAGCAGACTCGAGAAAGATTCACAAGGGCTTCTGTTCCAGGTTGTAGGTGCTAAGTAAAAACAAGAAAATACATTTGTTCTCAAAACAAATATTTAATTTAAAAAAAGGCTATTTTACTGTGAAGATCACAGAATCATAGAATAGTTTGGGCTGGAAGGAACCTTAAAGATCATCGAGTTCCAACCCCCTGCCATAGACAGGGACACCTCCCACTAGATCATGTTGCTCAGTGCCTTGTCCAGTCCAAAACTGGACCTTAAACACCTCCAGAGAGGGGGCATCCACAACCTCTCTGGGCAACCTGTTCCAGTGTTTCACTACCCTTACCATAAAGAACTTCTTTCTTATATCTAGCCTGAATCTACCCTCTTCCAATTTACACCCATTATTTCTAGTCCTTCTATACGCAGACCACTTTGGTCTCTGTAGTTCTTAAGAGTATCAGATACTTTGGGATGTTTCTCAGTGCCTTCATTATGGTTGTGATGCAGGCAAATGCAGCCAAGCTGATCTCACCAACCCTTATACCCAGCAGGTGGCTTTGAGCAAGTCCAAGCAGCATTGTGTGCAAAGTGTGTGCAGCAGAAACAAGCTCAGATTGTGGGCCAGCTTGTCATTGGGATGGTGGAGAAAGCACAGCCTCTCCCCAGCAGCTCCTTCATCTGTTTGGATATGACAGACCCTGCATTCATGACTGGGTGGATACAGCAAAAAACTTTACACCACGAGGTGCACCATTGAGTTCTTCTGCTCCTTCATCATCACTTTCTCACTGCTGGAGCTGTGCTGCTCACTGAATCAGTCATGGAGAATCTATGTCCCAGACTACCCAGGAAATCACAGTGAACACAACAGGGGCTTCTGCAAGACTTCAAAGTGGACACTTCTGAAGCCCAAAAAGGAGAGCGACTTCCTCCTTGCTCCTGCTCTGCGCAGTCTCCTGCAGCTACTGAGTCATCTTTCCTTCATGTACTTGTCTGTGGCCACATCTTTCTGCTGCTGGGCTGTGTGTGTGCACAGGAAGGCCAGCAAAGTTAAGACAAAGGCAACTGCCACCAGCATGGTGTGGAGAAGGTGGGAGAGGGTGGGTGGGAGAAAGCTGGGAGAATAGGACAGGGACTGCCTGGAGCTGAGTGTCACAAGAGAGGAGCTGAGGGAGATGGGAGGGAGCAGGGGCAGGACTTGCGAGCACCATGAATGGGGGGTGGAAAAATTGAAAACTTTGGAATGCAGCTTGGTCAGGAAGTCCTGGTGGGGTCTGCTGACTTTTAACAGGATACCACAGAACACAAAGACAAGATAAGAGAGAATACCAAGGCTCCGCTCCTAATCAAGGATAAACACGACAACAAGATGCTGCAGTTGTGCCTCTTAATCCAGAACCACAGAAACTTGAGGTATCAGCAGAATCATCCCCAAAGGTGAAAAATTCAACCCTGGCTACGTGCTTCAACACAAGATGGCGGTGCAACACCCAAACGACTACCGACTCATCTCTTCAGGACTAAATAAGACTGCACAAGAGGACAGATCCCAATTAACATACGAAGCGAGAGTCTGTATTAGCACAGATAAGAGTTTCATGACTATATGTCTGTATCTTGTGATAAATGCTGACGATTCTGGGACCTGGGTGCGCAGGTGTGGAAGAGCTATCCCCGTGTTGCTCAGCGCTGCAATAAAGCAGTGTCAGCTCAATAACTGCTAATTGGGTTTAACTTTTTTCTATGACGCAATAGGCTGTCCCAAAGTGCTGGTGTCACCAGGCCCGAAGGAGCCAAAGGCCACGGACGCTGCCAGCATGGAGCCCATCCTGCCCAAGCCACGATGATGGCAAGGCCCTGGATTAGTTGCATCCCATCAAAGGGCAAGGGACAACATAACAGTTTCCTGAGGGTCCATGCCTGCCCCCCAAAAGCATCGCTCCATCACCCTCCCCAGCACCGAGTCCTCTGGCAGCTCCCCGCTGTGGCAGGAGCGCCCCTTCCCACCCGACCCTGCTTCTCCACACGCATCTCGCAACACAGCTCCCGCCGCCGCTTTGGGGCCACTGGCGGCACACGGCACAGGCGGCTCGGCAGGACAAAGGGGCGGGACCCGCGTGTGAAAGGCAGATGATACAGCCAATAGGATGCCTTGTTCGGGGGGAAGGTCTGCGCTAAGACCAATAGATGAGTGCCCTTTAGCCCGCTCTTTGATCCATCCGCGCCTGACAGGCTGGAGGAGCGTTTGGGAGTGGGGCCGGTTGTTGCGGTGCCCTGGTGCTGGGTAGATCTCCGAGCGGAGCTGCTGGGGTGAAAATAAACGTCAAGGAAACGCCAACAACCGATCCTCTCCTCCCCACTCGACGGGGAGCGAAACCTGAATCCTTCTGTGCCTTTGCCTGCTCCCTGCCGCCGCTAAGGAGCCCCGCGGGCGTGTTGTCCCTGGGCCGTGGTGGATGAGTTAGAGATTTTGAAGGACTCGGGAACCCAGATCTGTGGGCAGATGAGTTGCTAATCAAACCAGCACTGGCAGAGGTAGCCCCTGGTCCAAACCAAGCTGTGGATGCCTGAGATAAGCGGTGACGTTAGGGGAGGTGGCCCTGAGCCCAGTGAGGGCAACACACTGGGGTTTGAAGGCTTAGCTGTCTGTGCAGTGGTTGTGTGTGGAGCTTCAGAAGCCGCTCATTTTAAACCCTTAAAACTGGATGGCACATGGCCACCACCCAAAGAGGGTGTGGGGTCTTTTCTGTGAAGACATTCAGACCCGAGGTGGACATGTTCCTGTGTGACTCAATCTGGGTGTGCCTGCTTCAGCAGGGGGACTGGATTAGATGATCTCTGGAGGTCCCTTCCGATCCCTGATATGTTGTGGTCCTGTGTGTTTCTTTATATCCCTTTCTGGGCACAGTGAAATGGCAGAAGCACAGACACTAGGACATCTCTCTGGCTTCCTCATCTTCCCTCAGGCACCAGATCACCTTCCCTCAGGGGCCAGAGCTTGCAACATGGCTCCTGTGATCACTCACAAAATGGCTCTTGTGGCTGCAGGGAGAAAGGAAAAAAGAAAGTTTCTCTTGTTCTTCCATGTTCCAGCAGCTTTCCCACAGCCAAAGGAGGCTGTGGGAATGTGTAATACACTGTCACCTAGACATCATGTACCTCCTTGAGGTTAAGGAGGTACATGTACCTCCAGTGAAGCGCTGGAACAGGTTGCCCAGAGAGGTGGTGGAAGCCCCAATCCTGTTAACATTCGAGGCCAGGCTTGATGAGGCATAGTGCACGATGTCTCTGCTCACTGAAGGGGGTTGGACTGGATGAACTTTGAAGGTCTTTTACAATTTGTAAGATTCTGTGATTCCTTCACATTGCCTTTGTCTGCTCCTCACACAGGGCACCACTTGCCAGTCTTGGGTCACACAGGCATTCAATAATCACATACTCAGATTTACTGAAGGAGGAGCATTGCTCTGAGCTAATGCTGCCACCCTGAATGCAAGTCTCCTGTTTAGTATGATTGGGTGCATATTATTGATCTGTTCCCACATCTTACTTTCAGGTCATGTGTTTACTGAACATTGCATTCTGCAATGTTGCTTCATTATTTCACAGTCATATTAAAGAAACAGTTTATATTTTTGCTAATCAGCATTTTTTTATTTCTATGATTATTGACCAAGTCCTTGTTTTTATCAGTTTACTTGGAGAGGAGGAGTAAAGTTCTAGTAGACCTCACCACAGCAAATCAGCCTAAACATGCAGCAAAAAAGAAATTTCCTGCAATGTCTACCAACTCAAACTTTACTCTTGGTTTACTTTTAGCATTTTGACAACTTTCTTCAGTATATTTCCTCCTAGTATATGCTTATATGCTGTAAACAAAAGGGAGCAATGAATCAGTGGAACTTTTTCCCCCCTTGTTATTACTGGTCTCAGGTGTGTTTTTCCTGACAATTTAAATACAGTAAATATAAAAAAATAAAATTGATCCCTTGAAAAATATTTAAACCATTTTAGTTCAGCAGAAGTTCTGACAATGATACTTACATTGTGGTTTTGGTTTTTGACTTGTTACAGATTAACTGAGTCAGTGATCCACAAGAGTAGTTCCTTATGCTGCTTCCAGGTGATCCACTGAACTCTTCCTGTCATAATGCAGGGGAATACAATTAAAGCAGAGGGATGCATTACCATCCCAGGAAGATTCAAGTGGATAAGTGTTATTCTTTTAGTCCAATGATCTCTGTGCTCACTTGGGCTACTCACTAAGAAATTAAGCCACTCAGATGGTTTCTTTTGATGACAGAAGAAAATGATGTCTAGTTAAAATTCAGCCATGATCAAAGACACAAGTGCTACAAAGAACTGTAAGAGAACTTGGCACCAGATGGTGGAACGAGACCGCAAAGGGGCAATACAATTCTATATCCAGGAGGACATATGCAAAATGACATGCACCAAAACCAAACCCTGCTATAAGCACACAATATTATTTAAACTTCATCATTAAAAAGATGGAACTGACATGAGGATCTTGTTATCATCCCAAAGGCTGCCTTTTACTGCTCCCACATGTACAGTAAGAAGGCAGGATTACTGCCAGAGGGTTACTGGTAATGCATTTTGTGGTTATAGTTCAAGACAAGGCCCAGAGGTGACTCTGTCTGACTCTCATAAAGCAAGAGAAATAATACAAATAAGTCAGTGAATCACAGAACTGAATCCGTAACAGCTACATGGAAAAATAAATGTGCTCAAAAAAGAACTGTGCTGAGAACTAAAGGTCTTTCTTTTCTTCTGATCACAGATGGAGTATTAAAAATTAATGTAAGCTCTACCAGAAAAGAACTTGACAGTCCTATTTTGAGACTCATTTCACTTTATCTTTTCCCTGTCTCACAGAATATTAGTGCCATAACATTTGAAAGAAGTCCTCTTGGCTTTGCTTTCCATGTTTGCAGAAGTGCTAGGAAGAACTTTTGAAGACTTTTGAGGGCTTTAGTTTGTAGATACTTGATGGGGGAAACATCGAACAGATCCCAGCTCCTTACGGGCATGTCCTTGTCACTTCCTGAAAAATCAGGCCCTCCAAGGCTGATGCTCTCCAGAAAACTGAGCATTAAACTTAGCCTTAAGTACCAGTAGCCATTTTGGATAGTACTGGCATGATTCTGGATTTTCAACTTCACTTTTGGAAATAAATCCCCAACTAAAATCAAGACTAAGTCACTAAAAGTGAGGAGAGAAATAGCCTGCTTAAAGTAGTTAAAGCTGAATGTTTTCAAAAATAGTGCAGCATCTAAAATAACATGTCAGTATAATGGGATGCTGCATCCATCTAAATGTTTGGACCATGCAAATTTTCTGAATGTCTCAAGATTTGCTTTCTGTCATTTTATCATATTAGTTTCGTTTTTATTCTTAAAGAGTTCAAAGACTTTAAAAGCCATCAATGGAAACTACAGAGATTAATTATGAAACAATTGTAGGATCCACTTTTTTCCTGACAACCTCGGGAAGGCATTATCTCTAGCCTGTGGTATTCAGGCAAGTTCAGGCTGACATTTGTTCAACCCATCTTAAAAGGCCAGAGGTGCAGAAAAGGGACAGCAAAGGTTGGAGACTATTCTTGGGATCATGCAGAATTCCATGCAGCCAGCATGTTCAGCAGCATGATACCCAGCCCCACAGAAGCAACATCACAAACAGCCTGTCTCCAGAGAGAAGCTAACCTCAAGGATGTTCTCCTAGCTTTGAGGGCAGCATTGGCATGTAGAACATGCTGATTCCATGGTTGTGCCAGACCCAAATGTAGTATGACTGCCACAAGGATGATCGAAGGGCTAAAGCACCTCTCCTACAAGGACAGTCTGAGAGAGTTAGGGTTGTTCAACCCGGAGAAGACAAGGCTTTGGGGACACCTCATGTTGGCCTCCCAGTACCAGAAGAGGCTACAGGAAAACTTGGGAGGGGCTGTTTGCCAGGGCATGGAGTAATAGGATGAAAGGCAATGGGTTTATACTAGAGCAGGGCAGGATTAGATGAGATGAGGAAGAAGTTCTTCCCATGAGGGTGGTGAGACACTGGAACAGGTTGCCCAGAGAGGTGAGGAAGGCCCCATCCCTGGAGACATTCAATGCCAAGCTTCCTGAGGCTCTGAGCAACCTGATCTAGTGCAGGATGTCCCTGCTTACTGCAGGAGTTGGACTGGGTGGCCTTTGAAGTTCCCTTCCAACTCTATGATTCTGTGTTAGCTCTCTGACTTATTTGCAATACACACATTAGTTCCTAAACATGGATAAATATTTCAAATATAGTTTACAAAAGTGCCTACTGGGAGGGAGGAGGGGGTCAGTGGCTCATGTCTGCCTCACGTAGCTGGAGGATTTAGCTGGAGTCCTATTCTGCTACCTGGCGCTCTTCTCTCACGTTGTTGTGAGTCCAAAGGCATTAAAAGAGTGAATGTTTTAATTCTGACAAAATCATTAACAAATCACTGGGGATCTGGAGAGTGGCAACAGGTAGAATGGGAGCTTAGGCATTCACTCATTGAGCTTGCAAATACAAGTTTTTCTTGGACAAGGAAGAACTAATTGGATGTTCAGGAGTTACCTACAAGTATTTCAAGTATGCAAGATGCTTGTGAAAACATAAATTGTACAGGACAGGCCAAACCTCAGTCATGAAAGGTCAAGAGAGCAATCAGGAAGACTAAAAGGAAGGAAATAGGGTCTTAAATACCAGCCATGGGCTAAACTCTGAACAGCAGCATGCATGGACTGAACTGAACTGAACTCTGAGAACAGCTTCAACAGTTAGTCAAATCCTTCTCCTTTCTTTTCAAAGAGGGCAGTATTTTGGATTAAAATCTCTGCCAATGTCAATCCATCAAATGCTACTTAATATTATAACATTGCTCTGGTTAAAGATCTAATCTGTAGCTGGTAAGTTTTGTGCAGAAGTGAGAGGTTTCTTCTCCATTCCTTCAGCTTACAAGGCCTCAGCAGAAGGCCTTTAGCAGCTCAGAAGTTGTCATCAGTTGCTCTAGTGATGCTGTTGTCCCCCTAATGCTTTACTGTGGTGAGGGACCAGCAAAAAATACTAGCTTTACTTGTGAAAATTTTGATTTGTCAGGGCCTTCCTTAAAACCATTGCTAAGCAGAACACCTTGGGTGCACAGATAGCCAGAGAAATACCTGCAGGAGCTGTATTTTTCCTTTTTCTTGTAGAATACTGTGCGAGGCACAGCTCTTAATAGTTCCATCTTTCTCCTTGAAGTAAACTACAGTGCACCAGGAGACAAGTCAAACCTCCAGCTTTCCTCTGTGAGGAAGTCAGGATGTCCAGACCCCTTACAAACTCAGAACAAGCCATTTACCTACTGCACCTTATGTTGGACCTGTTTAACTCCAAGTTGCCAAGCAACAGCTACCCTCAGAACTCATCCAATCAGTGCAGCAGCAGCATATGAAATTGCAAGGCATAAAGGTCCAGGGATCCATTTATCTGGGGGTTTTTGCAGGTTCATTCCATGTACAATTGAAAGTTGAAAGGCAGTTGACACTTTCAGGGCTAAAACTGAGAGCATCAGCATTGGAAGTGAGATACCAGGGCAGGAACAGGCATTCAGGCCTGGAAAAACCCATCGTGCATGCACATTGGTTGCATCTCCATCCAACTTCATCTTCATGGGACTTACTGTGATGATAAGTGGGAAATTTTCTTGAAGCCCCAAAAATAAGGTAGTTATTTTTATGAGAAATTCACACTGCACAGCTCAATACATGGATATCTGCTAATGTATTTTATGGAAGTAAAAATATGTGACAGAAGGGGTGACATTACTGCTCTGTGTGCCTCTGACTGCAGAACTTGGTAGGCTGTAATCCCTAGAGACAAAAAAAGATTAAGATTTTTTTGGTCTGATTCCTTTGTTGAGCATGAAAGAGTGAGATGCAAAGCTTGCTTTCTAGTTTATTGAATTTGCATGTAGCAATCCTGCTCAGATGCACGAATTTGAAATTTGAAAAAGGCTATCAGTAATTTATAAAACAACAAAAAACCCACAGAAAACCAAAAGCACAAGGATGAAATGTGTCAATGCCACCACACTGAGGGAATGCAATTCTCAAAGCTGGCAGAGGGCTAGGATGCAGCTATGCCTATACCCATACATCTGCATTTTTAGTCTTTGAAGTAGACTTTTAGAAGAAGACCTTACACCTTCCAGGTTACATTTCCATTCAGTGCTGTTACTGTGTTTTGGTGGGGTATTTTTTTTTAAAATGTGATTAATTTAGTGACTAGGCTTCTTAACTGAGCTGATCTCAAAGGTATTTTGGAAAGATTCCTGCAAATTCAGGCTTGGACTCTACTGATGAAAATCTTCAAGTAAAATCTTGGCTTGCCTCTGCAAGAAGTCAGTGAAGCTGATGGCTTGCCCTTGTTACGTTGCCACCTTCAGCTATGCCTCTGCTGTCTAATAAAATGGGTGAGATGCAACACACATTTGGGAACTAAGCAGCCCTCACTGGAAGAGGAGCAGGACTGTTGTCTCCTGCTATGTAAGAAGTTGATCTACCCATAAAACTTCAGCAAAGTCCTTGCTGTCTCATAGACAGCAGCTCAAACATTCATTTTAACAGAGGGAGAGATGGACTCCTTTCTTCTCAACATCCAGCCAGGCCAAACTGACATTCTCTAAGGGACATCCCAGCCTGAGCTTTCACATCCAGAAATGACTGTTGATGCTCCATCTAGAAGCAAATAAAAGATAGATGTGGCTTAAACTAGAGCACCTCTCCTATGTGGACAGGCTGAGTGAGTTGGAGCTGTTCAGCATGCAGAAAACAAGGCTCTGGGAAGACCTCATAGTGGCTGCCCAGTAGCTGAAAGAAGCCTACAAGAAGGCTGGGGAGGAGCTGTTTGTCAGGGCATGGAGTGATAGGGCAAGGGACAGTGGTTTTAAACTAGAGCAGGGCAGGGTTAGAATTCTCACCTTGATGTTGATGAGGCACTGGTACAGGTTGCCCAGAGAGGTGGTGGAGACATTGGGGTCAGGGTTGCTGAGGCTTTAAGCAACCTGCTCAAACAGTGAGCAGAATAGTGAGCAGGAGGTCCCTGCTCTCTTCAGGCTGGTTGAACTAAATGGCCTTTGAAGGTCACTTCCAACTCTGTGATTCTATGAAACAGATGTAGCTATGTTTTATGAGTAAGGGATGTCTGTCACTCCTTTTTAGATGTTGATGATGTTGAAGTGCCTCAGGATGACATGAGGAACATGTTGTGCTTTCAGGAAACCAAAAAGTTTTCTTCCAGAAATTCAGCTCCACTGTCAGCTCTGAGGTATCCCCAGCCATCATGAGAAGCACATTTTTAAATGCCTGAGAAACTTTAGAGCAGAAGATAGACAGATTCAGGATGAAAGAGATTGTCTTCCATTCCAAGATATCTTTTAAACCCCGTTTCATACATTTTTATAATTTCTTCATTTTCATTTGTCTCTCTGTGCTTCAGGTCTCCAGAGAAAAGTGGTTCTACCACTTCCCTGGCTTCCAGCAAGGCAGTAAGAATAAAAAGATGACAAAGAATTCAGATTACTGTATGGAGAATCCAAGAGACATTTTAAATGCTTAAATCAGGCTTCATCAGAAGCAACAACAATCAGAGTCTGATGAGATCAGAAGCTTACTGCCAAGCTGAAAGCCAGTCTAACCATTGCTTCTGGAAGGAGTGTTCAGCAATAAAACAAAGGTCATATATCGAACAAATATCAGCAGTGTCACCAAACAACATTTTCTTTTGCCATGAACAAGGTCAGATACAAAACAGAAGACCTAAAACTTTAAATGTTTAAATGTTCTCCAGAGGATGTTCAAACAAATCCAATCTCCAGTACTGTGCCATGGAGTGAGGGCATTGAGTAATTTATTGGCTTCTGATGAAACATTCTGAAAATGTGCCTCAGGGCTGACAGCTTCGAGCAAAGAGAAGAGAGTGGCTAGATATGTAAAGACAGGAATTACAGGAGAGAAAAGAAGGTGGTAATGAGTCTGCCACTTAAGGTCAGGCTCCACTGAAATACAATTATAGTGATAAGCCTTCATCTAAAAAAAAAAAAAATTCAAGATGAGAAAGTGAGTTAGGTAAAACTACTCTAGGATTAGACATGAAGGGCAGGGGTGTTCTTGTAAAGCACTTGAAGATTTCAATCCATTTAACTTGGAAATTTAAATACATGCTGGACAGTTTGTCCCAAATTTGCAAGACACAAAGCTGTGTGTGCAAACAGCAGGGTGCAGAGAAATGCATGAAACACCCTCAACATAGCTCAGATTGTGCCCCAAAGGAGTTGGTTTGGAGCTTTATTTGGAGAGTCTTCACTGTCAGCATGTGATACAAATACTGTCTGATGGGGTATTGGACTCAGAAGCCTTAACCATCACAAAAATAGGATCTGGTACTTGACCAGAAAGCTTAATGTTAGTAAAGTAGCGTGATGAACCAGTTTACTTTGCAACCAAGAGTATTGCTGCATGGCCCACTACCCATCCCATCCTGAATTTAATATCAGGGGTTTGATTAGTAGAATGATTAAGAAGAGACTAGTGATTTTGAATGTACATGAAGTGATGTTATTAGGGGCCAGCCAATATAAAGGTTAAATCTAATGAGCAAGTAAAAATGGGCACTATATGGATGTTTATTCTAACAATGTCAAACAATGAATGTTAAGGTATGAATGTTTGTAGATCTTGGTGTTTTCTTTGGGAAAGGTCCCATGTCCCTGGTGCACATTGTCAATAAAGGATGTCTCTACTTAACTAAATTTTTGTAGAATAGGTTTTCTTACCACTGCAGATTTGCAACACTTCAATTGTGGCTTATGACATAGAATCATAGACTTGGAAGGAGCCTTCAAAAGTCATGTAGTCTAACTCCATACAGGGACATCTTGCACCAGATCAGGTTGCTCTGAGCCCCAGCAAGCCTGGATGTCTTCAGGGATGGGGCCTCCATCACCTCTCTGGGCAACCTTTTCCAGTGTCTCACCACATTCATGGAGATGAACTTCTTCCTGATCTCCAACCTAAACTTTCCTTGTGTATCTGAAGGCATCTACTTAAAGAAGTGATACGAGTGGAATGATCTGTAGTTCTGCACACTCCAGAATACCTTTAACCATATGGACCCTGTGACATTTAACGTACATGCTTTGCAAGATGTTTCATTTGCATAGAGAATGTGTGAGAAGCATGGCTGGGAGCAGCTCACGGTTCATGCATTGCTCACTCACAGAAATTTGCAGAGGGTTTGCATTGTACTCCCTCAGGCTCTGGAAAGGAAAAACTGCTGGAAAAGGGAAAAAAGCCAGGGATATACAGAGTAGAACCTCTCATTTAGCCTGTGTCACCTCCATGAACCACAGGAAAAAACAGCTCCAGCTCAGAGAAGGAGCTGGTTGCATGTATTGTGCCAGGTGACATTTCACTCTCTCAGCCTTCTGGCACTGAAAGATACTAATATCTTTACAACCTTTCTTAAGGTCATTTCTGCTGTGTCTCCAGCTGAGCCATTAAATATTAATTGAACCTACTTTCCAAAAATAAAAAGAAGCAGAACCTCTAATTTACTTGTGTAATTAACACCTCCCACAAACCAGGTGTCCTCCCAAACCGGACTGAACAAGCCATTTGCGCTTCACAGCTCCAAAACACGCTGTGTGCTTTTGAGACAGACACACACTTGCTTGTTCATTCTGCATTCACAAGTGCATGTCATTATTTTGGGAGGAGAAAAAGAGCTTCAAATTCAACAGAAAACATGCACTCCAGGTGATGTAGTCCAACCTACTCACAGAGGTAGTTCTCTTCAAATTGGACTTTCTTATTTTTAGGTGCTTTACTTAGATGAGTTTGAACTTCTTGTCACAAGTGATTTTATTCAACAAGATTCAATGCTGCTAAACTTCTCAGGGAGCTCTGATTTTAGCCCATAGTTGTAAAGAGCGTGGTCTCTGGTCATTTAAGAAACCTTATATTAAAGAACTACTTATGTAAGAAGCCTAACCTTGCAATTAGCTTTGAAACAAGTTCAGTACCACTATTACTCATGTTAAGACAAGGTAAATATGTATTCAGTAATCACTGAGGTGCACAGATTATTTGCAAAAGTTTATTAGGTGGTGATTAATTTGGACCAGAGGCAGAGGTTTTAAACTAGAGCAGGGCAGGTTTAGGTTAGTCACCACCAGGAGGGTGGTGAGGCACTGGAACAGGTTGCCCAGAGAGGTGGTTGAGGTCCCATCCCTGCAGATATTCAAGGCCAAGCTTGATGAGGTTCTGAGAAACCTGATCTAGTGCAAAATGTCCCTGCTCACTGCAGGTATTTGGACAAGATGGCCTTTGGAGGTCCCATCCTCGTCTTCTTGTGTTGCTGGCTAAAGAGCCCGAAGTGTTCTTTCCTTAGACTCTGATGTTGAGAAAAATACAATTATTCTAAGGTAGACGATAGTTTAAATGAGAAGACAGTCTGTATGGACATCCCTGTGTTGTACTTCAGCCATAGATAACTGTCCCAAAGTAAACACCCCAGTCAGGACATCCTCCAAAAACCATTACACCCCAGTGCACACCACCAAAAGCAACCCAGGCCACTAGGGAAAGGATATTTATTGAAGTGGAGGACCAGCTCTCCATAATTTCATCTCCTCCAGGTTCGTCACATAAGGAAGAGGACACATAAAGGATTCAGTAGAAACATTTTTTTGCTAAATAAAAGAAAAAAAACCACTATAACTCAGAAGCTGGGTTCTGAGTGCCATGAAATTACAGTATTGGACTGCAGTCAGTGGATTTAAGGCCAAGCTTGATGTGGCACTGAGCAACCTGGTCTAGTGGAAGGTGTCCCTGCCTATGGCAAGGGGGTTGGAACTAGATGATCTTTAAGGTCCCTTCCAACCCAAACCATTCTATGATTCTGCAGTTTACCAGGTGAATAATATGCCTGCTCTTCATTGAGGCTGACAAATTTTTGGAGTTAAACAGAGCCTAAGGTTCTCACTGTTTAGCTGCCATCTAAGCTCAGAGGCACAGAAATTTTTGGGGTTGCACAACCCAAAACAATTACTTCTCTTCTTGCCTGAAGCACATCCATCTTGTCAGGATCCAGCAGGCTGGGATCCAGCTTGTAACTAAACCTTCTGGAGATCTGCAGTCTAAGCACTGCTCCACCTTCATTTTCTTAGAAGAAACAGTCTGGCTGTCAGTCTCACAGCTCACCTGCAATATAGGGGCTAGGCAGAAAAACAAAGAAGTTCCCATTTTATTTGGAAAATATATAAATGAATATGTAAATATGCTCTGAATGATGAATGTCAATGCACTCACCTAGGAAAGGCACCGTGTAAAATCTCTTCCTCCTTCTGTAAGGGCAGATTCACAACTCTGTTCTACATCCTGCCAGAAAATACCTAGATCATCCGGCTCAGAAACCCTTTGGTGAAGGTGCATAAAAAAAATACTGAAGTTTAACATCACCTCACTTTATTACTCTAATGGAAGTTTATTACTGTAATAGCTTTAAAGCTTATTAATTTTTTTCTCTCCTACCAAGATAGAAAAAAATCAAAGCTTTATTTCATCTTCATGTCTTGGAGGTGCCAATTTAATACACTTAATTATATGTAACATACTCCTCTTTAAAGTGGGCACTATTTTATTTAAGAAACCAAAAATTGTGTCATGGAATTCATGTTTGTGCTACAGTCTAAATCTTCATCACAGAAGTGACTAAAAATAACTGAAAATTCAGCATCCCCTCAGAGGTACTTGGTCCTTGTGTTCCAGCTGAAATGAAAGACTGAATCAAGTTTTGCAGAGGACAGATGTAAAGATAGGAAAATTGTAAGGATTATGTAGACAACAGGGTTTGGTTTTGTTTTTTTTTTCTTTTTCTGAAATACTGTATTTACACAAAATTAGAGTACAAATACTTTACTAAGAAGACAAAACCATTATAGTACATTCAGTCAAAACACAGGCAGAACTATAGATGCAAAAAACACAGAGGCCCAAGGTACTCGCATGGCAAAATAAATAGATAAATAAATTTTTAAAAGCATCAGGAAGGCATCAGGAAATAAGGAACATCCTATTTGTTACGCAGCATCACTTGACTTGTGGGATTGCAGTAAGGTGCTCTCCATCTTCCTCACTGTGGATGATGGGGGGAAAAACCCCTTGGTGTGCTGAACCGACTGCTCAACACTGATTTCACAAAATAATTAAATGTGTACTTAATTTTCAATAGAGGAATAGAGCCATTAGCTTCAGAGGAAACTATTTTGTGCCATATCACATGCTGATAGGCTCAGTTTGACAAGGAGGAGCCTTCTCAATGCTTAATAGGGTCAAGTCCATTGTTGCATAAAAAATAAATGCTCTTTACTGTCTTCTTCCTTCCCGCCACCCCCCTGTAAAATATATTTTAGAATTGCTTTAATTTTCCCCTCATGTATTTGATTAGAAAATAGTAGTTTGTTGAATGCCATAAAACATTTGGAATCATTATACAGTTAAAGGAATAACTGTTCAAAAATAATTCCCACATTTTCCCAAAGCCTGTTCAGATTTAGAAAAAAAAAAGAAAAATACATATAATAATAAAGCAGCTTTTGTGTTCCTGGGCATTTGGCAGCAAGTCTGTTATAATCTGTTTCAGATATCTCTTAGTATCATCAGATCATTATAAAAGTACAATATTATTACAATCCACCAAATGTAGCCAAATGCATGGAATATTTTACACCTTCTATGTCCCTTGACAAGAACTAATGTTTTTTTAGCCTGTTCTTCAAAAGCAAGTATCTTTCTGAAATAATACATCTTAAACATGGTGGTTCATGTCACTTCTGCTTTCTGATTGATTTTTTTTTTTCTCAGTAAAAGTTCATTTGAATAGGACTACTAGCTCAGTGATGGAACTACAGTGCTATGTAACTAAATTCCCTATATGTCTTTGTTACTGTTGCTGCAATTACTGTAATCACATACCACTGAAGTGCTAAATATTAGTAACTGGGATATGTGGGCTTTGGTTATGCTTGATAGAATACTGGCATATCAAATATATGGACCACTTACTAAAGGCTATGTTACAATCATGATGCCTAGTAATAAATAACAATCTCAGATTCAAAGTGCTGACCCATGTCACTGACTCGAGGCACCGATACAATGAATCAATCAATTAAAAGACTTATTTGTAATGTTTGAAACTAGCAGAGCAGATCCTGGGCTGCCAAATTTCATGTGCAGCGCAGAGGACTCTGAACCTCCCCTTCCAGCGTGGGGATTCCTGTGGTCCGAGAAGATGCCAGAATATCAGACACCTCAGAATGTACCAAGTCTTCAGACATGGAACATTAAAAGCTCTCTGAGCTTCTCCAGAGGATCTCTTAAAACCCCTCAAGCCTACTCCCATTATCTCAGGAACAAGGTTTTGCCAAGTATTGTACTTGGCTGCAGACCAGGGAAGAGCCTTTCACGGAAGTCCACCATGAATGCAGCTTCTTTCACACCCTGGAGACGCTGTCACCACTGTCAAGCAGGAGAGGGAAAAAGCAGCTTTCCAAGAGCAGCAGACACCTGCCTCACTGGTAGGGGGGATGCCTTCCATGTTGTTAGTTTGTTCTGTGCAGGCAGTAGTCGTTTTCCGTGTCCAGAGAGCTGTTGTACCCCGATGATGGATACAGGTCCCTCTTAAGTATTCTGTTGACAATGTTGATCAGAACTTTCTTGTACTGCTGACGTAAAAGTGAGTAAACAAATGGGTCTGATGCAGCCTTACTGTAGGTGAGGCACTTGCTTATAATTCCCCAGTAGTAATTTATGGTAACAAAAGGAAGGAGCTCTATCAACCTGTTAAACATTAAAGAGAGATGGAAACATTTGAGTGCTACTTTCACACTGAGCCCAGTGCTAAGTTCACGCTTAATGAAACATTGATGTCTCACTTATTTTCTTAAAGTGCATGATCCCTGGAGGATAAGAAGTACCCTCACTCCTTGGATTCAAAGGGAACTCTTCTGGCAAGGCCATTGGGAGACAACAACCATTTCCTCTACAGAAAGGGAATAGGATGTTTTTTTCAGTGTAGTACTCCCATGTTTTGGAGATAAGAAGGTGCTGCAGCTTATTGCTCACTTGCTGAATTTAGGGAGCTGTGCTGCTAAGTGGACAAAATTGTGGTGACGTAATTGACTGCAGCCCTCTCATGTCATGCTTGAGTTAGATGTCACTTGGGGCATTAAGGCTTTCTCAGCAAGATTGCCCAAGTACAGTCTGGTGCCACTTGAGACATTTGGGCATAGCCCCCTTGGCATCAGGCTGCTGCTCTTGCCAGCTGTGGGTCTCCTGCAGTTCCTGTGTCACATCTGCCAACCTGTGTAGAGGTTTTGGCTGCTATGCAGCATCTCAGATGACAACAGAAACCTGGTCTAGATCACTGAATCTGCTCAGATACAGAACAGTGAGCTTTCATTGCACCACTGCTGGGAGCCATCACATATGCAGAGAGCATTTGTGTTAGATTTTCATATGAACAATACCATGGCAGTATCTAAGATTTAGACCTGCAGTGCCATAGCAGACTTAAGAGGGCAACTGCATCTATTTACCTGTGAAAATTTCTGTGTGCACTTGATTGACCACTGGTTTGGCCAAAGAAAACAAGGAGACAACAGTTTTATCATCATTATATGACCAGCCAGCTGTCTCCTGACCTGTGTCTTTGGCAGTCTGCGTGTGCTTCACAGATGATTAGTGGCCTCAGCACCTCAGCTGAGATGGGTGTATTAATCATGGGTAAAGAAATGGCAACCAAGTTAAAAATTTTTTCCACAGAAGTGAGAAGAAACCTACAGATTATTCCAGCAAATGTCTGCCTTACAGGTCATCTGCAGTGGGCAAACAAGAGGAGAACTCTTAGATTGCCTCCACAGATGTGATTTTCGTCCCAGCCCTCTAAAAAAACAGAATGGAGGGGAAAATGGAGAAATGGCCACAACAGCAAGTCCTCCAACATCTTTGGGACCATCAGAAATGCAGAAAAGTAGGGTGAGAAGTTTTGGGGGGTTTTTGTGTGAAACCTTTTGCAAGAGCAAGTACTATTTTGCTATATTCATTCCAAAAGAAGAGGGGAAAAAAGCACCATGAGATAAAACAACTCTTCTCTGTGCCCTAAAACATTGCTCTTTGAAGGTAGAAGATGAGCAGCTTTCTCAAGGCTTAAAAAAATTTTAGTCCTCTTTCCAAAAACGCAGAGCTCCCAACTTGCAGGGTATTGACTTTTGTAGCTGTTCCATTCCTTCAGAAAGCTGGGATTGAACACTGCAACAAGTGGTTGAACTCTGGACAGGAAAACTTCTTCTGAGTGCGTTTAATAGTGAAATTATTCCTATGGCAAAAGTATTTAAAAGTCTGACGGCTTCTGCTTGAGGCTTCTTGGAAAAAATTCCAGTGAGTTCAAAATAGCGATCATAGAAAGGTGCAGAAATGTGAGGAATGAATATGAGAAAGAATACTGTGAGGATATAAGAAATGGGTATAAGAAAGAGTACTGTTTACTGCGAGGGTGGTGAGACACTGAAACAGGTTGCCTGGAGAATTTGTGGATGCCCACTCCCTGGAGGTGTTTAAAGCCAGGATCAATGAGGCATTGAGCAACCTCGTTTAGTGGGAGATATCCCTGCCCATGGCAAGGATTTTGGAACTTCATGATCTTGAAGGTCCCTTCTTCCAACCCAAACCATTCTATGATTCTACATTAAATAAATTTACTAGACAAAAAATGAGGTTAATGTCTAATATATAAATTAATGTCTAATTAATTTCTAATATATAACACTAGCTGCATGGCTGCTTAGATTTACCCCATTTTGTATATCATCCTAATATGGGAAATACAGCTTTTATATTTAGATGATAGATGTTCTTAAGACACTGAATTAGAAGAGCAGGGTATCTTTTAGTTGTGGAAAGAGATGTATTACTATGTGTTGTTCCTTTAATGTATTACATTCCTGAACATAATTGCACTGAAGCTAGCAGAAGAAAAACAACACAGATTTTAATAAGATAATGGGAATGGCCAAGTCAAGTCAGTCCTTAGAAATGCCCATCTGAATGCTTTGTAGTACCATTTTCCTCTTTTTAGTGCTGTTAGAGAAAAGATGAAATTCATCTGTCAGCTTTTAGTGAACAGACGAATGTATTGCTAATGATCATAATCTCATTCACATTTCTGAAATGAGGAGCAAATACCAAGCTTCCAACACAAACTGAGTCACCAGGTCCAAAGAGCAGGAAAACAAGAGGAGGAGAGCTCTTACATTGCCTCCACGGATGTGATTTTAGTGCCAGCCCTCTAAAAAAACCGAATGGAGAGGAAAATGAAGATGTGGGCACAGCAGCAAGTCTTCCAACATCTTTGACACCATCAGTTGTTATTTGGATGCTTTGTTGCCAATGGGATAAAGAGCCTTGGAGGATGTCCTATCCAGTCATAGAAGCATGGAGTTGGAAGGGACATTCAAAAGTCATCTAGTCCAACCCCCTGCAGTGAGCAGAGAAATACTTCCCATCTTGCTGTCACAGAACACCTCGAGTGCCTGTGAGTGAGGCAGGAGCTGTGCCTCGAAATGCACAGTAAGACCAACTAACTCTCATTCTTCTCTCTAGTGACACTTGAGGTGCCAGTCTGTCACACGCAGAGGATGCTCTGTCTCACATTTGCCAAATGCAAGGTCTGAAAAAGAAAGTCTCTTCCATTTAAAACATTTTTTCCAGGAAAATCTCCTTGCTGAGAAATGTGGCAATGTTGAAATTTGCTGAGCCTGATGATGTTTGGGTGGAAAGGAGGTGACAAAATGCACTTTGCTCAATGTAATTACCCTTTGATTATGGCAAAAGCGAATAGAAAATGACTCAGACTGTACTGAACAGTGCCCGGTTAACCTTTTAACGCTGGGATGTAATATTAGTATTTGTAAAAATCCTTTCAACTACAGAAAAAAACCTTGCAGTTACCAAGTCAGGAAGCCTTTAGAGTATATAAATGGGAACTGAAAGAACTGCCATCCTAAAGGTTAAAAAACATTGCACTGGCCTCAGTCTGTCCCCCTGCCCATGTAAAAGAAGGGCAATTACAGTGATGAAGAGTGGCCTTTATGTATGTGCTCTGAAGCTGGCCAGGTTCTGTAGCTGGTGGAACTGCAGAGCCTGGCTGCTTGGTAGCAACCTTCAGGAAGCCCTCAGCAGGGTGCTTTTGCAGAGTAGTGAATCTGCCTTGAGAGACAACAGCTCTCTTCAGGTCTTGAACACACTCTGAAGTGGGAGACGTTTGAAAAAATCACCAGTGAAAGATGTAGCTCATTTCAGCTGGGGGATGAAAGGCTAAATCCTGAGGTGCTGCAGTTCTCTACATGAGTTATGCCAGCTTCCAGCTCACTGGCTTATACAGGATTTAAAAATTATAACCATATGTTGTATAAAGACGATGCAAGATACAGAATGAGAATGATACATGAGTATTTGAAAAAGTGCATACCTCCTGAGTGGCTGCCAGTGATTCTGACCAGTGGAGGAACATGATGTTTCCCATATATTTTATTACTGCTTTTCCTGGGAGATAAATTCTCAGAGCTCATCATCACAAGGCCATGCTGCACTACTGGCAATGTATTAACGGACATTAATGTTTCCAGACACAAAGCTTACCTGACATATTAACAATCTGGATAAATTTAAATTATTATTATGCCACCTCAGCTTCCAGTAGCAGCAAGTTTGGCCTCATGCCTTTAAAAATACCACCTGAGCTAATCAGGAAAAGCTGTCTTATTTCCTCTCTATTGCTCAGGTTATGCTAATAAGGAAGGGTGATGGGTCTCTCAGACTGATTTCATCTCCCACTGGCATGTAATTAATTCCTGGTACTTGTCCTAAAAGCCTCTTGCTCTTGGCAAGATGCACCCAGACCTGGCTGCAATGGGGAGAGAGCCAGAGGCTGCCAAGGCTTTGCCTAGTGGGCTGGGCATGCAAGCAGGCTCATCCTCAGGACTCATCAGGCTTTGACACCCCAAAATTAACTGCAGTCCCCTCCAGCTGCCTGCACATCAGTGCCAGGAAGTTCCCCACTCCGGTAGGTGGTACTAACCTGGTGATAATGTATGGACCAAAACAGATCACAAACGACCCTATAAAAATACTGATTTTCTTGGTTGCCCGCTGCCTCCTCCTTTTCTGCTCATTAAGACAGCGCTGCTTTACACTGCAAAAGGAAAAGAGCAGTGGGTGGGTTAAGGCAAGAAGAGAGAAGGTGAAGAGAAAAGTTTGCTGAGGGGAAAGGGGAAGGAATCACTCCCAAACTGAGAGAGGCTGCCCCAGGGAAGGGAAGAGCAGCCCATCTGCTGGCCTGAGGGAGGACAATGACATAACCCAGGGTAGAGGAGGGCAGTTCTGATACTGAAGGGTGGCATCTCCCAGGGGAGAGGAGAGGAGGGCAGCCCTGATGCCAAGGCTGGCCTCTCTCAGGTAGAGGAGTGGCATCTCCTGGAGGAGAGGAGGGCAGCCCTGATACTGAAGGGTGACATCTCCCAGAGGAGAAGAGGGCAGCCCCAGTCCCAAAGAGTGGAGTCTCATGGGGGAGAGGTCAGCCTTGATCCTAAAGGGTGGCCTCTCCCATGGGAGAGGAGTGCACCCCTGGTGCCTGGGTGGGGAGGGCAGACCCGGTGACAAAGAGTGGCATCTCCTCAGGGCTAGCAGCCCTATCTCTGGTGGGTGACTGCCCTGTCCCCACAGAGCCTGGAGAGGATCCCACTCACCAAAGCAGCAGCTCCCTCTTAAAAGGGAGTCCAGGCAAGTGGGATCACCCATCAAGCAGCACTAGCTACAAATGCACAAGCCACCATCTGCTGGCACTACAAAGCAGCGTCTGAAACTAGAGGCAGAAGGGTTTGCCATGTGGCTAGGGCAGGAAGGGTGCAGGAAAGGATGCTAAGAGGGCAGGACATCCTGTCCACCTGGGGTACCTACAGCAAGTTCCCCAAGGCTGTGGAAACGAACATGCACGTGTTACCTGGGGTGGATATCCACCAGCAAAACCAGAGTCTGCATGGTGATGATGTCTATCCTCTTGCAATGGAACCGGGCAACTTTCAACACCTTTAAATAGGTGAAACACAAGATCACCAGCGACAGCATGAAACTGGTGGAGTGAAAGACAATGGTGAACACTGTAAACCTTCTCCTCTCCGTCTCTTCCTTCAGGTGCAAGGTGCAAGAGGCGTAGACACTGCTGTAATCTACCCACGAGTAAAACAAGGAGACCAAGGGGAAAGTGAGGGAGTGGAGCCAGGAGTAGCCCATCAGGATTACGGCGTCCTTATACCGCATCTTGCTGGTGTAGCTCAAGGGGAACACCACAGCAATCCACTTGTCGATACTGAGCGCTGCCATACTCAGCATGGTGTTGGAAGTCAGGAAAGTTTCCAGGAAACCCACCGCCTTGCAGACGCAGCCCCCCAGGGGCTGCTGGTTCCTCAGGATACCCAGCAGGGTAAAAGGCATGTTGAGGACGGTGAGGAGCAGGTTGCAGAAGGACAAGTTCACCAGGAAAACCCCGGCCACCTGCTTGCGGATCTCCGTACTGTAGACGAAGCATAGCAGCACCAGGAGGTTGGAGAGCAGGGAGACAACCAGCACCAGCACGAGGAGCAACGCCAGCAGCACGCCTGCCAAGTCCATCTCTCAGCGGGTCGCCTGGAGCGGGCGAGGGCAGGAGGAAGGGGACATCCGAGCCGGCACCGCAGCCTCGCCTGCCGCCGCCCGCGGCCGCATGGTGCCGGAGGGGAGCGGGGGGGCC